>JAQGBH010000615.1:0-46467 GCA_034698265.1 Sminthurinus aureus
ACGAGGCCTCGTATTTTCTAGTAAACTGAAAACCTTGTTGGTAACGAGGACAACAAAATCAAAGTTACTATCTCTACATAATACACAATTTAATGTAGTCTTTTGTTATGTGAGAGTTTTGGACAAAACGTAGTCTTTCTCTGTTAACTATCGTTTCTAATATCCGCTTCTAAGACTTAGTTTTGAGAATTTTAATGGAAAATAATTGAAAATAAAAGAAACTTTTTTAATTACAATTAAGTTTTATAGCTAAAAAAAGGAACCTGGAAATTTTTAAATGTTTATAACTCATAGTTTTTAGAAATTTTGAAGATGACTCTGAGGAAGGGGAATTTTAGCTGTTGTCCGGGAGTTTTCGGTTTATAGACGGTTTATGTAGAATCTCTATTCTCTATAATATTCTATACTTGTCTGTGTAAAATTTCTAAGACGGACGCTCCCCATGTGCTAGTTTGACTGAAAATAACTAACTATTTGGCTTTAATAGAAAAAATTAAGGTAAGTATTTTACAGCATTTTGCGTTTTAATAAAAATCTCCTCGTTCAATAACCACAGTGACTAAGTTTGTTTGAGGATAGAATTTAGAATTGTGTTACGCATAGCGTTGACTCAGTTCAGATTTCAGATTTAAATGACTCTCGTGTATCGTGTATTTTTTTGCGGGGTGTGCCAAATCGCGGCTATTTAATTTAGTGTTAAAAGTTAATTAGTATTTTAGTTATCTTGTTCAGTTTTACATGTGAGATAGAAGGTAGCTTATACCAGCTATATAATTTTTTACATGGTTTTTTACATGGTTAAGACGGCTTTATAATAATATAGTTTAGCAGCTAACTAGTGTGATTTCAAATCCAATGTGTACGAAATTGTGACAGGTTATATAAAAATGATGAGAAATTAAATGGTTTAAAAGTGCATGGTTTTTTTTTATTTAAAAAAACATCAAAGTGTAGCAACAAAGACCAATATGTATTTAATTTGATACGATGAAATTCATCAGTGCACAATATAAAATATACATATATACACAAGTTTTTGAACTTTTAATTCACTTTGTAGTTTTAGAATGTAAACAATAATAATATAATATATTACAAATTATATACCTATTCTAAATTCTAAATGAAAAATCAAAGGTTTGAACATGATTATTAGTACGTTGGAAATACAGATTATCATTTGTCAAAGGACTTTTTTATTAAAGTAATAGTATAATTGTATGATTAAGAGTGACATGTGTCAAATACTTTACTTTATATATTATACTGACTTTATTAAGTACTTTTTAGTTTTATCTTTTTCTTGCTAAGCATTTTAAATCATATTTTTTATTAAAGTACTCAAATATATAGTACAGTTTATAATAATATTATGTTAATTGTTATTATGATTATATTTTTGATGTGTTTTTCCCCCTTACAGAGCTCCAAAATTCTGGTTAACCGGAACCGGAGCATGAAGATAATACCTAAGTAAAATGATAAGAGCAAGATAATTGATAATGGTTTGAGGGTGCTGCGACAACAATGTGGGTAAGTTGAATAAAATAAACATTAAAGTAACATAATATGATACACATATTTACATTATACATTGTTATTAATTATTATTGTTGTAATATTTTCTATTTAAAAAAGTGCTTTGTTATATTTTGAAGTACTAGTTGTGATTTTGATTCCTCTGTTTATTAGATTGTTTTTTGAGTAGCACACTCAAAAAACGAGTTTTTACATTTTACGATAAATGTTGTTAATAATAGTATTGAATCACTGACATGAAATCAAGAATCAAGAAGCTCAAATAGTCGACGAAATATGTGTCAAAACATTCATGTCATCATAAAACTATAATATTCTAATACTAAAAAAACAAAACATTCGTGAAGTTTATATTATTTTCAAGTGAAGAAAGTGATTAAGAATTAATAACAACAATATTCATTCTAGTGTATATGTGCATCACATTTTGTTGTATGTATAATATAAAAAATTGCAACAATGTTTGATTGAAGGAGACAAAAACTTAATAAACTTAATCTAGTATAGTGCTACATGATATTTTATCAAAAACGAAGACGGTAGAGATTATTATTTGATCTGTATTGTATCAGATTTATTTAGAATATTTTGATTATTCAAAAACCGTTGTGCTACCCCATTTCAATGCAATTGATGTTGAGAGTTATTCACATAATATATGTATATATGTATACGTTTTGAAGTAGGGTCATCGTTTATAGCTGTGATTTGTATACAAAATTAAAGTGTATGAATGATTTCTAGGATGTGTTTAATGATAATTGTGATTTTTCAGAAAATTTAAAAGTTTTGTATCATTTTTTTTTATTGTTGAAATCTAGAACATGATGTGCGATGTGATGCCCACAATATCTGAAGATGGGATTACTCAAAGAAATTCCCAATATGGAGGAGAAGATGCTAATTTTGAGCAACTCATGGTATCTATGCTGGATGAGCGTGATAAGCTCATGGATAGTTTACGTGAAACTCAGGAACGTCTCTCCGATAACGAAGCTAAACTCACAGATTGCCAAAAAGAAAGGGATTCGTTGTCCAGACAATTATCAGCAAGCCTTCCACAGGTAAGAATATATTATATTCTTCTCCGTTCTTTAGGTACTTGTTTTTCCAAAACAAAAAGTTTAGTCAGGCATTGTTTACGTAAATGTATACATATAGATAAATATATTTAACTATATTATCCAACTAGTTGTAGGATTACTGCGTTTCTTGGCCTTTTATGACATGGTTTATGTATACCCAACTAATATAAAACAGGATTTATAGTGAAATGGTCATAGTTGTTTATAGTACAACAATCAAAAATCAAAACTCTGTTATTCAGTATTTAATCTAAAGAGAAACATCAAGTGTACTTTGGTTTTGGGGCATTAGGTTGTTTTCTGGTCTTGAATCTTTGTTACTATAAGTAAACAATTTTCAACCACTTCTTGATAGTTAAATTTTAATTTCAATCTAATCTATATATATACTAGATTTTACTCTTTAAAAATCCACATTTTCCAAAAATAGTCATTTCACTATTATTATAAGTGAAGTAAAATATAATACGTACCCCTAAACAATGTGTATATCTATGTTGTATATCTATATATTATACGTCACACAGAAATTGAATTACCGTAAATAGCCATCTTCTTTGTGATCTAAATCAAATAAACAGGATCACTTTGTTGGGAAATTATGTCACATATATAATATATATACGTGAAATGGAACAAGATTGTTTACCAACTTGTATAGTAATTTGTTCATTCAGTAATAATAATATATTATTATCTACCTACACGAGAATTTTTTGAAACCTCCATTTCAATTTTATGGTTCATGCACGTATTATACATCCCAACATTCAGTTTTACAATAGATTTGCAATTTTTGAATGAATATATAAAAAAAAATTATCTCCAACTACTCAATTTTGTTGTACAAGTATTCAAACTACAATTTCTGATGGTTGTATGTACATGTGGGTATCATTATGTAATTGAATTTCTTTTGGTGCTAGTGTATATGGGACATGTGTGTAGTGTATACACATGAACCATGATTTTGACATAAAACTACAAAACATGCATCCCTTTATACTATATGTATGTATAGATACCGAGATACCTGTGCACGTTTTACATTACAGTTTGTGTACACTGTAATATGTGTAAGTATGTAGCTCAGTACTCGTTTCTTACGGTATGTTTTTATTTTTTCGTTTGAAATATTTCAAGGAGTTAGGTGCAAAGCATGTAAAAAAAAATTGCCTAGAAAAAAAGGAGTTATATGAATAACTAATGTTCAGGTTCTTCTTTGGTTAATGAAAAGGATACTTGAAGTTGGAGGTGTTTTCTCAAAAAGTACTTGAGATTGGTAGTACAAAAGCATAGCATATATCGCGTACACAAAAGTAATATAATACACAATACATATCTTGATTTTTCAAAAGGCTCTATATTTATATGTATGTATGACATGTAATATACCTACTTAGAAAATGTGTGTATGTATATGTTATATGTATTTATTTATACAGGAATATATATCTTTGATAACTTTTAATTCATATACCCAAGTTTTTATAGTATCGTTGATACACTGCTTGTAAAAGGTATATGTAAAACCTACTGGAGAACTAAAATGTACATATTAAATACAGAATGTAGGAGATAGGAGACAAAAGTTAAACTAAGTTTTATGTTTCTTTGAGTGCATACTCGATACATTTTTTATAAATATTTCCAAAAAAAAAGAGTATATATAGAGATTCCCGGTGGAAGTTAAAAGGCGCTCAAATATATATTCATCACGCTCCACTCTATATGTTTTTCATAATACACAAAAATATAAATCCATGCATATCCTACTAACACAAGTGAGTAGAAAGCACAAGCAGATATCCCCCCAAAAAAACTGTATAGCGGTATCGTTAGGAATGTATGTATACATACATGTAGTAAAATAGAACATAGGACACGGTAAATGCTATAGATATATAAAGAAATCTCAGTCCTTTTCTTTCTACCAATATGCTATGCATATATTATGTTGTATGGGGGTGCAGTATATATATTATTAGTTTTTTTTTATTGTATAGCTAGTAAACATTTGATTATAATAAGAATGGTTGACTTTATTGCTTTGGTTTGGGCGGGTTTAAAAGGAGAAAGAGCGGTAGTAGTAGTAGTAGTTCAAGTGAAAAGAAAGAGAGAGTTGTTGGCGGAGGAAGGCAAAAGATGAGGGCAAGTATGAAGCAAAGATAGCGCTGTGAAAATTTTTGTTGTATCTAAGTTTACCGGGTAAACTTGTTGGCTGAGTGAAAGTACAGAGGGCTCAGCGAAGAAAGTATGGGATCGATTATGAGAATGAATAGTAAAAGTAATTTACTTGTCTTGACGTTACAAAAGTTACATGATGATGTTGATTGAGGATGTGTTGGTTGAAGAAAATTTTACGCTTGTCGACTTGACAATCCTTTAGAGTGTATTTCCGTATTTCACTCATTCTCTTGCTACTGTAGGTGTGTGTACAAATAAAATTTTGTACGCATACCAGCATTGAACATTGTTCATAGTTCATAGTAAAAGTTTCCTCTAACATGTAAAGTATGTACAAGTTAAATGTTCACTGTTGATACTGTATATATAAATGATAAATGTATAGACATGATATAGTTTACGGTTTTAATGCGAGCTTAAGGGAAAAGGTTGTACATAAGTTGAAATGTGATACATACATATATTATATAACACGGATGCCTTTTAAGTTTTGAACTTCTATTATAGGAGACTCAACTTACCACACAACCCGAGTAAGAATTTGTACACTATTTGCGTATAGTCAACGCAGACACGCTTTATCAGTGAAAATATGCTTTTCGGAAGCCACAACTTGAATTTGGTGTACATTATATCATATATACATATATACTTGGAACACAGAATATCAAGTAACATGATCTTTAAAGTTGTGTTTTTGTCTTATGTCTTATACTTTAATAATATTGTACATATTAGCTATATAGGAGATGCATCTACGAAAGTATAGTAAGGTTTCAAATATTTTGTTTCATTAGTTATTTTGAACTTTATATACCCACAAAATATTGTAAATTTATAATATATATAGACAAAGTAAGTGTACTTCGGCGTATCTAAGTCTAGGAAGGTTGTACTTTAAACTGAAAAGAGCTGCACCTTGTCTCCTTTCGTCGTTGTACATTGTACATTGTACATATTTTGTAACAAGTAACTACTGGAATGCGAAAACTCGACAAGGAAGAAAATTGAGGAATCGTCGCGTTTCTTGTTCTTCTCCGCCTTCCTTCTACTATTTGTTGGCTTCCTATTGCTTACTTACTTTTGCTCACTTTTGTTTTCATTTTCTCGTCCCTTTCGACATCATACTTATATGTACAACACACGCTTACTATTTTCCTTGTCTATTTTTTTATTACTGAATTGAATTGAATCTGTAAAGAAGAGAGGGAGAGCGTAACAGCAGCACAAAGCATCATCGATCATAAGAAATGGGGAAGTTGAAGTCACGACACCATTAATAATTTAGATGATCTTCTACGGAGCGTCTTCCTTTTACACATTCATATTTATAAGTAAAGACATGACAGAACTTGATGCTGCTGCTTTAGAATTGAGAATGTATGTAGAATCTTTTACAGATTTTCTCTTCCTTCCCCCTCCCAAAATGTCAGGTACACGCATTCACATCCTTCTTTGAAAATTTTCGTTATTTCATGTAACATACATAGATCTTTATACTCTCTGAACACAACACGGCACAAACGTCCATGTCTTTTTTTTTTTTACTTTTCCGTTATTTGATGTACGAGATATAAGATATAAGTAAACCTACTACTGTATAGTATATACATGGTATATTCTTCTTCTACTACTACTTTTACCTCATTTTTGAGTTGCATATATGTATATATCTACAATCTACATACAACATGTGTATGACAATGTATGACATTTTTTCCTTTATTGTTTGACAAATGACTGTGCCTTGTACTTGTATTTTTTACTCTGCTCTTCTTTCATTTTTGTGGAAGCTTTGATGTTGTTCAGTGATATTCATGTTTTCTAGTTATCCACAGTTCTCTTCACTCTTGACTGTAGATAAGGGTAATCCGTGTAATAATAATGTGTGCTGAATGTTGACTCGGTGAATCCTTTTTTTTGTGCCTACAAGGGTTGAAATTATTAACCATTAAAGGAGGACAGTGTCATGAAAATGTGTTTAGCAACTGTCTGAACTATGAGATTCTTCTTCATTCCTCCCCTTCGAATCACAATCTTTTTGTGCAATATGTGTCTTCTATACTTAGGCATATTTTATCCTTTGAGACTTTCCCCTCATGTTACTCAACTTCAACGTTCAAGCATATAGCATTCATATATATATACATATAAACACACGTAGTATTTTCATATAGTTATTCATTGAAATGGATATTGTATATTGTATGACTATATTAAACATGATATCTTCCTATACATTTGATACGTTTCCATTGAATGAGTTACTCATATACATTAGATAATACATGCCTATAAGCGTTGGGACGTATTTAGGCATATAGCCAGTTGCACTTGAAAGTCGCAAGTTTTTGAGCCAGGAGCACATTCGGACGACTCCAATTTCAGAAGAGAAGAGTGGCTTAAAGGGTATCATTTTCTTTAGTCTGCTTTTAAATATTACCTTTTACTCACTGAAATGTTGTTTACCCTTCACCTCAACCCTCGAGTCAGTTATGAAGAGGAAAAGTCTTGAAACCTCATGTGTATGGTGTTTGAGGTATACGTGCACGACGTACGATGATGGAAGAAATAATAAATATGTTCTCTCTGTCGGCTTTTATGCAAACGTATCTTTTAATATCAGAATTTTACTCATAAATTTTCTTGTTGAGGTTTTCTGATGCCCTCTCCATTCTCCATCCATAATATAAGTAGACAAAAAAAGGTCAAGTTACCTTCATGTTCATACTATTGAATGGTGAATGCAAATTAAAATGCTTATGTGTAGCTATATTATATGTTACATGTTACATTCTAAGTATGATTTTGAGCTTGGCTGTAGACTTTTAAAATGTTACATGAACGCGTCGTATTCATTACCAAGTTCTCAGGGTTATAAGTTTCATAAGTGTTCGTAGTTCATAATTCATAAGGCTAAAGATTTTTCTTTGTATTATGTGGAAATTATGAGGCACGAGTAGTTATTGTTACGCTATATAACGCTAATAATCATATTACTTTATTGTTTTTTGTATGAATTATGTTGCATAATTATTTGCTATTATTTGTTATTAGTATTAGTTACATTTTTTAGTTTTATACATGTATAATATTATATGTATACTATCTTTACATTTCTCTGTGTTGTATTATGTCTATTGTGACAGCCTGCTCAATGCTCAACAACATGTTTAGTTGTATTTTTTAGCAGAAGGCAGAAGGTAGTTAGCAAAAACCATCACTCATTGTGTGGTATTCGTCATGATGGAAGGTAGGAGTAGGAGTAGACGTAGTACACAAAAGGGAATGAAAATGCGGAAGAATACGAGAAAATAATAGGGGAAATGATAATACTATGAAGAGGAAGAATGGCTTTGTTGTTTCTTTTATATATAGTTTGTTTTAATGTTTTCTCAGCACTATAGAGAAAATACGTACATATGTATCAAGATAAAAAGTCAGGAAGCGACTGGCCGTGTTAGTAAGAGAGAAGACAGAACGAGAGAGAGAGAGAGAAAGGAAGAGAGTTGGAGAAAAAAAAGAATGAAATCATTACATATCCTCTATTGTTTCGACCATTTAGTGCACAAGTAACTGCGTGAAGGCACAGAAATGAATACGAAGTGATGGTATTTCTTTTCTAAATGCATATTGTCAGTACAGTGTGCATAGTGCATATCATTTAGGAAATACAGGAAGCAAAATAGAGACAGATCATGGATATCTCATGTATTTGTAATTCATGCATAGAGGTAAGAGTAATGTGCAGCTTGTAAAAAGGATATTACAGCTAGATAATAAATCAGACAATAGTGAAAGGACTAAAAGCTCAAATCTATTCTAAAGGCAGTGTAATCTAAAAAAAAGGTCTTTGAAAATCTTTGGAATAAAGATATTCATAGAGCACTACTATCTATTATGTATACTCTACACTAGGAGTGTGGACTCGTATGTATGTATGTATAAATGCAGAATAATATACAGATGCAAAGATATGCATATGAAGTAGTAGATAGGGAGAAAGGTACAGGAAGGGAAAAGGCTATCTAATATGTAATACTATGAGTTAGATATCTAGTTTGATATTTTTATACAATTTCCCTTACACAATGTTAAAATATGCTGCGATGTATATTGTACTTATGGTTTGGGGAGAGACATGTCAGGAGAAACATTGAACACGCAGTGCTCCTTTTTGTCAGTTTCTAGATGCTTGCAGCAGCTTTCCTCTTTCCCTATCGCTCTTGTTCTCGTTCTTGCTTGCTCCTACTCTTGCTAGCTTGATACGTTCGCACTTTCACCGGTAGGAAAGGAAGGGAAATCGGAGAAAATGCCATGCCCCAATCCATTCCGTCCCAAAATCCTTTGTGCCTTCATTTCACTCATCCACACACACACAACTTTCAGTCTGATGGCAAACTTTGCTCTGCTATGAAGTGTCACTTACGGACGGGTAACATTTAACATCACGTGTAGGCCATTTATCCAGATAGATAGTTATCTCATTCTTCGTCCTCGACTATCTATCTTTATATCTACCATCTACTATCTATCTACCCTCTTAAATCCAACTGCATCATTTTAGCTCGTCACAGTGAAACCAACCCAAACCAAAAAAAAAAGATACAAAGAGTGAGTGTAGTGAAATATTACTCGTACTACACAACTCTTCGTTAGTACATATCTATTTCATGCACATGTACAAAGTGCGAATACTTTTAAGATAATATCTGTACCGACACAGATCGTTTTTTTACACCACTTAATACTTCTAAATTTTACTGTAGCCTGTAGATTAGATAGATACATAAATAGTTTGATCAGTTGATTGATTGAGTTTGTCGTCAGTTGAGTGATGTCAATACGTGAACAAAACTTGAAAAATAAACATGCCGAGTGTCACTTCATTGTTGGAAAACCACCATCCCACTTTAAGTCCCATTCCAGGAAGTCCTGCCCATCTTTCCAATTCTTCGAATGGGAATGGGAATGGTGTGAATAATAATAACAATACAAATAACAACCACAATCAGAATCATATTCATAGTAACCACAATCACATTAGTATTAGTAATGGTGGTCCTACTTATCATCATGTTAATTCGAATTCAAACAACAACAATAATAACAACGTTTTAAACGGGATCAAATCCAGTACTCCAAATTTTGATAATTTAGTACTACTGGCCAGGAATCTTCAACCAAATCCTAGTAATACCCAAATATTACAGGCTGTAGGACAAAATTATCCAAATCATCATCTGAGATACAATGCAATTGCAACTAGACTTGCAACTAGACCCAATGTCACCAATAACAATTGTGGACAATCCATTAGTGGCCCTCCGAATATAGTAAATAACAGTAGTAGTAATAGTAGTAGTAGTACCAACAATATTACACCATATCAGTTTCACACACTCAACTACGCCAAAAATATTAATGTTTTAAGTAATAATAATAGTCCAACGCGTCAACAAATTCAGTATCAAGTCTCGCAACCGCACTACGTTTTAAATTCTTTCAAAACTTCACCTCGGTGTACCAATCTCAATGAAATTATCAATGGTACTAGTGAACTCTCGAGTAACAATAATAATAACAATATCAGTAATAATTGTAATGGGAAGAATTATGCATCGAATGCATTAAATGGAACGTCGTCGTCCTCTGATGGTGATTCACCATGTACAATTGTAAGTTTACACTTTTTCGCCCTTTTTATTTTTTGCACTGTGGTATAGGAAAAGTTTTCTTCTGAATTAAGAAAACTTAAACACATTCACCAGAAATTTCGTAGAATTCTTTTTATGAGTTACTTAATTCTTAGTAATTTGGTTGAAAATCGAAAAAAGTCATTCGTGAGTACTGTATGCTTATGAATTTAGTGGCATGAGTTGGACAAGGAAGAAAGGATCGCTGGTTTGATTTTTTAAAATATTTCTGCTGCGTGTGCTCTTTAAACACTTACAGAATATTATATGAGGTATTGCTTCGTGATGGAAATTGAAAAGTGGTTTGTAACCATCTCCTTTGGACTGATTCTTTACAAGAGTTATTTCAATTGTGCATTTTCAAGTTCTTGGAGCATGAAACTGGATTAAAATTATCCACATTTAAAATTTTGTATTTCAAATTGTTAACTTATTATTATTTTAACAGTTATTTTATTTATAAAATAGTATACTGTGTACTCTGTACATTGTACATTGTAATGGGGAAAATGTACATTTGGATTGCTCACTAACTTTAAGAGACAGCGACATGGAAGGTCAGAACTCAAGACACTGTGATCGTGAGTAGGAGCAGTAGTAAGGTATTAGTACAGGTCGCGTATGTTATGTACTGGGATTCTTAGCTGACCGGAAATACGGTTATTTTTCATGTGTTTGTGAGTTGCCGTGTTGTTGAGGAAGTAATGCCAGTGAAGGTATTCTCAGTGGGAGATATCTTGGGGTTTTTAGAAAAAAGAGTATGAAGAGTATACAGAGTAGAGAGTAAAGGTAGAGCCATATTACACTCGGTTTACTTTTGTAGCTAAAAGCTTGAGAGCAACGAGGAAATGAGTTTATTTTGAAGCTTCTGTATTCTGTATTACATGCATGTGTTGGAAACTAAATTACATAGAGAAAGTAAATCGACTGGTTCTTACACAAATGTCAAATTTCAGAGAGCCATGAAGGAAAGTTAGAATGAGTATGGGCTTGTATGGATTTGTTTGTTCTCTCTTGTTCTTGAAAAATTTTCTACTTAACTTATCCACGCCGATACATCGATCAACATTCAACGCATACAACGTACTCCCTTCTAAATCCTCAGCTCTGAATTCTGAATCTACATTTTTTTCTTCCATATTACATGGTGTAAAAAGGAAACATGTAGGATTTAGGATGTAGGTTCTAGGTACTCTTCTGTTTTTATTGTATTGTTTTGGAAAATCTTTGACTATAAGGAATTTAGTACATTGAATAAGAGGGGAGGGGGAAGAAAATATGTAGCTAGTTCCATTTTTGAATTCAAAGAAACCAATTCAATATATTCAATATTGCACGATGAACCTCATAACTTGCATCTTCTTGCCAATCAATACACAAGTATACATGAGTATATACATACTTGAAATTTCTAATATTTGTGAGGCAGAACGGAGAATGTATTTGGTAACTGTGTTCAAGGTACAATCGAAACTGTGAAAAAGTAAAAGTAAAAGAAAGAAAGAAATGGTTCGGATTTTTTCTTTCTATTTTGAGTCTTGAGTCTTGATCTTTGGTTGTGTTTCTTGGTGTGATGTATGGTGTGTAGTGTGCAATGTGTTTGTGCATGTAAACATGTACCATAAACATTAAACATTGATGGTGCATAATAGGCATCTAGTATATGTTATACTGGATGGAAGGACATCATGTAGTTTATGTGAATGTTGCATACAGAAGGCAGAGACCACAACATATATATACGTCACATAGTTCATTTTATATTGTGAATGTTCATTCATTTTGTTTGCTCCATGTTTCAAAGTTTCACGTCGGAAGCTCTCGGTTGTTGCAGTTTTTGGTGGTGTTAACAACAGCTCGGCATGACGGTTGATTAATTTGAGGTTTAAATTACAACTTTTTGCAGCTGAGAAACTCTTCTCGGTATGTTCACAGTAATTTTTACTCTCACTCTGTCTCTCTCTCTCGTTTCCTAAGTTCTAACTCTGAATCCGGACTCTATATATCTAGTATCTAGTGTTCTCCACCACTACTACCACTACCACTACTTTAATTTGAAAGAGAACGCGAAATGTTCAGCTTTCAGAGCTCACCACCCGCTTGAGCTGAGCTGAGTTGGTTGGATAGTTTGAGTTGAGTTGAATAGAGTAGAGTCAAGATAGAGAAACAAGAGCTAGATTACATATTGAAAATTTTCATGGGGGTTTTCTATAAGAAGATGAAGTACAAGACAGTTACACTTTTACCCTACCGTATCCATACTGATGCTGAGTTCCGTTATTCTGCTTAGTTTTCTTTCTCTTCCTATTCCTCTTCCTCAATGTGTACAATTTTCTACTTCTCTATCCTTTTCCCGTCCTCTACTCCCTCCCTTACCATACTACTATACACTCTCTTTTCCACAGTTGCTATATTTTACTAACTCTCTTCCTATACTCTCCCCCGCTCACTCTCTTTCCCTGTCTTGCTTACTCTGTTCAGTCTCTGTTTTTCGTTCGATCAGATCAGATCAGAGAATTTAGTATTCATCTCAGGACACAACGAAGTGCACATAGTCTGATCGTACATGTGTGCATAAATAGACTCTGTATCAATCCACACATTTCATTGATTTTGACATAAATTTGCTACCATCAAAATTCTTAAGAAAAATCCATTTTCCAATTTCCATTTTACCTAGAAGCGGATATTCTGATGACTACATTTTCATTGGGAGGACAAAAAAAACAAAAAAAAATCAAACTATCAAAACGTGTAGATGAAAATTTAGGAACGTAATGTTTTATTTTTTACTCCTTTCAAAAAAAAAAGAAATATTGTAACACAGTACATTTAATTTATGAAATAGGTATTATTATGAACTAGAAATGAAGGGAAAGGTTCAACACTCTCACTACTTAAAACAAAGCGTTTTAGAAAGCACATAATTTGTTTTTGAAAAAAAGGCCTCATTGTAGCAGAATTCGTAAGTTGGAATAAAATTGTGAAGATCAGTGTTTTCATTCTTGAACAGGAACTTGGCATCTGTCTTGAGTCTTGAGACTTGAGTCACATGAGTACACTGTACGCATAAATGTGTATGTATGAAATTCAAATTCAAATTCAAAAATTTCTTGCTTACATTCAACAGCGCTTTGGCGTTGAGGTTCATGTATCTCCTCATCTTTGTAATTTGTAATTGTAATGCTAGCCAAAAGGGAAATTCTGTCATTCAACAGATTTGCTTTTCTCCGACATACAACAAAACTGACTAATTTGATGCGAGTTTTTTCCCCGCTCCAGCACTCTCCTGTCTCCACAATGTCATCAACTTTCACTGAAGTTTTGGATAATGTTACGACCGTATGCAAATTTTTGTCTCTGGATTGAATATTTAAGTAGCTAGTGCCAGTCTCATTTCATTTCGTACGTTGTATGTCGTATTCCGTATGCCGTGTGTATGTAGTAATAGTGACTAGAGTACCGTTAGTGGTACATTTTGGATTCTGGATTCTGGATTGGATGGAATTCAGAGTCTCAACTCACTACAGAGTCTTGATTTCCCCCTTCTCATTCCCATCATCTTCGTCGTTCATCGTCATCATCATCATCATACGGGGATTTGAAATGACTGTAGTGATCTGTTCCACAATGAATATCGTCTTGGCACCCATCCGAGCCATAGATAAATAAGTCGTTCATGCCATACTGGTTTTCACCTCTCCTCTTTTCTCCTCACTTCACTTCACTTGAGTTGAGTTCAGTTGTTCTTACTTTGTCTTTTTCCTCTTACACCTTCAAACTACACCATACACCATGTTTGTTCTCTTTGAGCTCTGAACGCATAATATCTACCTAGATACGAGACACTATATACATATTATATTATGTAATATAGAATGGATTTTTTTAAAACTTGACGTAAGTGAACAATATGTATACGGGAGAAAATATCCTCTTGCAGTCCTCTTCCATTGTACCATTATCTTTTATCTCTTCATGTATGTGCATGTGTAATGTATGTATAAAAAGGATTGTAGATACATGGAGGAAGATTGAGCAAACGACGTTTCATGGTTGAGCAGCTAAAATTCATTGGTAACTAAAATTCTCCTGCTTGAATTAATTTGTTTTTTCTCAGCAACACTTATTGTTCTTGTTAAAAACACATGAAAACACAGATAATACATATAACGCCTGTAGTCTATAGTTTGCACTCTCTTCTATTCTACATGCTATATACATGTATTCTACGAACCATTTATAAGCGTAGTACGTAGCACACAGCACAGTCAAGTTTGTAGGTTATTTTCCACCTAAAGAAACTTCACATGCACACAATGTGCATGATGTATCACGTTGTCCTTAGATAAAGTTGTGCATGCACTGAATGTAGAAGCAACTGCATTTGTAAACAGATGAAGAATACGGAATACCGAATCCAAACATTGTTATTATCCATCAGATTATGTATTCACCAGCATCAGGAAATGTGCCGTGCCCAGTGTACACTGTACACTTTATATAGCGAAGGAGAAATGTGAGAATGTTAAATAGGTAAAAGGAGATAGAATATTCAGAGTGTACACATAGAGTAAAACTGGTGGGGATCTGGAATCTGGAATCTGGAGAATGAACAAAGCTCACTGAGCGTCTATTTTAGGAACGGAAGAAACTTATCAGCCCAAACAAAATATTGTTATTATTACAAATGGAGACTGTGAGTTGTGTATCTCGAGTCTAGAGTCTAGAGTCTAGAGTTTTTATTGCCTCAGTCCCTATCCATATCCGTATCCGCCTATATACAATTGCATTACGAATTACAAGTTTGTTTGTCGGTCTGTATTCTATATTCTGTATTTGTATTTATAGTATTTAGTATTTAGATTGTATTTGCGACTTTACGTTTTAGCCATGTACTACTGTGCTAAGTAAGTATATGTATTCATATATTTATCGTTGAACATTCAAAGTGCATGTATTATGGCTTATGGTGACTAAATAAATGTAATTTTCATGGGAAATTGATGATTGAGATTCAATGCAAGACAATTTTGTAGACTCTTTATAACATGGACTTGAGAAATGTAGAGAGTAGGAGTAGAGATTGATGTTGCTATCTGCTATATGCTGCTACTGATGATGCTGACGATGACGATGATTGTCAATGTGGGATGTGGAATGTGGATTCTAGATTCTAGCTAAACCAAACTAAACATTTTGTATGGTTGTGTAAATGTGGCTAAAAGGCGATGGAGGACGTTAATTAACATTAATTAAAAGCGCCAAGGGGCAAAGAGTGTAAATGTGTGTACATCAAGTTGAAATCATGTGGAGGGTGGATTGGAAGGGAAAAAAATATTTCCTGAAGTTAAGTGAACGACTGGAAATAGTCAAGTCAAGTCAAGCCATGCCAGGCCAAGCTCACGATCAGAACGTGATAGAATGTTGGTTCTCTGCTTCATCTTGTTACTCTCTATCGTCTAACTATAGACTATGGACGATGGACCATACACCGTACCATATACGTATAAGTATGTGTATGTGTAATATTTATTTTGCATGGATGTATAAATGAATATCAAAGTGGATTAGTCCCTTGGGTTTTGTTTGCTCCAGTTGCACATCAGACTTGAACATGTGGCAGTTTACAGTATTGTACAGTGTACACTATACAGTACAGTGCCTTGCCGTTTTCATTTTCGAGGAAATTTAATAGTATGAAACTATCTTTCTTTTCTCTATATAAATACATGTACATTGTACATAATAGTCACTTTGCTCTTCCTCTTTCCCTTTCGTTTACTCTACTCTCTCCACACATTATATTCCCTTACCTATCCCATGTTCTAATCATCAGAGTTAACTCGACTCTTGGAACAAGAATGTATAGGTATATATAATGTACAGAGTACAGTGTACAGAGCAACATCACTGACGATGATTACAATTTCTCTCCCTCTCCCTTTCTCTTTATTTTCTCTTTCTCTCACTTGAACTTACCCCATAAACTTCTCTTCATGCATGTCTCTGTATCTGTCTCTTCTCTCTCCTTCTCTCTCTCTGTTCATACGCAATTGCTCTCTGACTGTTATGTGTATCATACCCAAATGCTGTCAGTATAGCTGTATAATATGTAGAATGTAGAGTGTTTAGAGAGTACAGAATAGAGAATACACTGTATGCATTTTATTACTCGGCATAATGTTGATGTTGATACTTACTCAGAAACGAATACATTCTCTTCCTCTCCGTCGGTCTTTCTTCCTTTCTATAGACTTGTCGTTCGTTAGTATTCGAATCTACTTCACGAGATTTACCAAGCTGCTTTCTCTTATTTCAACATTTAACATCTCGCTCCTCTCTTCCTTCCTTCCTTCTTGACTTTCTCCCTTCTCCTTCTCTCGTTTCTATCACTTGACTGGAGACTCGAGTCTTGAGTCTTGAGACCTGCTGGAGTAGTGTTCGTTTCCCCGTGATGTACCATTGATTTTTTGTATGTGCCTTAGCCATTCATTCATGTGTCTAAAGTTTGACTTTTGTTAAGTTCATTATGCAAAAGAAGGTAAAAGTTGTAACAATAAATTCCTAACTGTCGCTTTCTCGGCTTTTCTAATAAAATCTCACATTCTTTGACAAATTTAGTAGAAACATTGTGAGAAGGGGAAAAGAAAGAAAGAAAGAATGAAAGGAAGAAACAGAGGGATTGTAAATCGGCAACTTTTCTTCTAAGTGTTAGGGAATTAAACTCAAAAAATAGGGACATATAGTGCTTAGTCCTTCAAGTATACAGTATACAGTATGCATATCACACATGTATGCATATTTCCCTGTATATGTCTATCTACATAAAAGATGGAAAATGTGTGAAAAGACTCTACGACTTTGACGCGATTTGTATTCCTCAGCGTTTTTAGTTTTCTTTGTCTTTTGTTTTTTTTATTTAAAGGGCTTACACTAGAGTTTCAAGAGTTGAGATCAAATATTAAACATTAAACATGAACAGTCTCTTTCTGTATAGACTAATTAGTCATTTTGACAATGTCGTAGTAAATAGTAAATTTGTTGATTCTCACGAGGAGAAGTGAAGAGGGAATTATAGATAAGTTTTTTATGAAACTATTCTGATGAACTAAACTTGAACAAATTAAAATGTACGACGAGCATATTGTGAGAGGAAAAAAGGAAAAAAAGGAGAAAAGTCATATGTTTCATTTCAGTATGAAGCATAATACGTAAAAACGTAGAATGTAAAATGTAGAGCATATGACATTTAACAGTGATGATAAAGAAGCAAGAAAAAAGTGTAATATGTAAAATTGAGCATTTTGATTTTTTTTAAACTCACCGAGGAATGGCTGTGAAACAGTATTGTATAACGTATAACGGATGTACCTAAGTATGCACTTATATATTATACAAATATTATTTGATACGCATAATAGACAGTAGACACAAAATTGAAATATTTAAACAGCTCAGAAGCAGAACACTGCTGAACAGCGGCGTCTGTTCGTAGTTTGTACTCCGTACTTTTTGTTCTCGCTATTCTCTGTTATACAAATTATGCTGATTTGAAGCCTAATATTCTCAATACTCAGGACATGGCTTGCTTGTTTACTTTGCAAATTGACGTACATTTCCATACAAGGCGTCTGCTCATGAGATTTTACAGACACTGTGCTACATATTTACTCTATTCTGGTCTGGCCTGCTCTACTCTTGTACTAGTTTTGAATCTTTGAATCTATGGACATTTTACCTGGAGATCCTATTATGGTAATGCAGCCTACATTTTTCTACGATCCTTGTACAATGTACATTGTACATCTCTCTCGAGTCTCGAGGGTCAATTCATTTATATATGAGAACTACCTATTATCCTAGAGAGTAGAGAGTCAAGAGTCAATGTTTAAAATATGGATGTGGAATTTTTATATGTAATCCCAGTAGTGGTAGACAGACAAGAACTTTGTGAAATTTTACTGCAGATAATACCAAAAAATATTCAGACTGTTCCACTCCAAACTTTAACTGACTGAAGGTCCTCATAAAAGATAAAAAAAAGTTGTATTTGCTTTGTTAAGAAGTAAACGAAGCAACTTGGAGGAATTTCAACAACTTTTCTCATATTTTTTTAACGTTCCGTATACAGTACTAGATACTAGACTTTTAACAACTAACAACTAGGATTAGGGTTGGAATAAACTGGATTTTCCGTGTCCAAAAAAAAACAGCGAGAAATGTAGTTCCAATACTGTAATAAAAAAGAAATTGCCCTTTTGAATAAAACATATTTTTAAATAACACATAAAACAATCACTTATTTTTACCTTGTTTATCTTTTTACTATGCAAAAAAGAAAGTTTTAGCATCTTGTATAATTTTTGACTATTTTAATATAAAATAGAGACAACATGACTGCAGAAAACAGAAAGTATGATCGTTTAATATGTTTTATATCTGTAGTTTCTAGTCTGTATTATACATTTGGATTCAGCCGATTCAGGTCTAGGAAAAAATACACTTTATATAAAATCTAGATTTTCTTTCATCTATAATCTATGGATCATTATGGACTATGGACTATCAATCTAAATACAATTTCCACAATATGTGTTATGTCATGGTTGATTTTGACGTGATTTGATTAGAACATTAGACATTAGTCTTCATGTGTGTACCGTGTACAGTGTACATTGTATGTACATTGAACATCCTTCGTATCATGTAATCTCTGACTAGGAAATGTATATAAATATATACATTGGACATTTGATATTCAGAAGCGCTCGTCGTATTTATTGTACTTTTGTGTGTGTCTGTCTGCAACGCTTAATACTCAGTACTACATCATGAAACAAGAATCAACAACAATATAATCCAAAATCCAACCTGTACTATTCTGTTACATTATATATATATTAGATCAATCGATTGTGCTGACCTCGAAATTACTTATCTTTTATACTTTATACCCGTCCTCTTCTCTTTCTTTCTCTCTCTTTCTTCCTTTCTCCCTCCCTCTTTGCTAATGATGAGGTTGTGAGTTGTAACTTGGAACCAGCACGATTTTTATAAACTTTTTCAATCTCAGAACCCACAGCGTGTAGCGTCAGTATGTATTAAGTATAATGTGTATATGGGCTTGAACACTGGCATTGGACACACAACACACACTGTATTGCACATTGTGTACCATACATAATGTGTATTGTACACAATTCGTGTTTCTGTATGATTTATTACACAATTTTCTTTGTATATAGGGATGCTCGTGTGACCTGCGTGTAATTTCACATAGTGTAATTAATCAAGGCTAAATTGTATTATATATATTATGTACATTTAGGGCTGGGGACGTAAAATAAAATGACCTTACGTCTGAGGTAGAATTAGACGATGTACCGATACCAATGTTACGTTACGTTAATACTACCTTTAACGATATAATGTGTAATGTGTATCCTCCATCCTCACACACTGTTATCAAAAGGGAACGTTCACTGTCACAGAAAAACAACAACATATGGATCATGGATCATATTATGTGTATTGGTGTATTGTGTATTCGGTATTAGGTTTATCATAGTATACAATATTATACGATACTTTGTTCAAAGTTCAATTACATCTTTTGTTTTCATGTGCTCATACTTTCCAGTGTACAATAGCTTTCAGGTTTGGTTCTACGTGTATTTATTGGCATGCTTTTGTTATGAAAAGCCAAACATTTACTCCCACATACACACATAACTTTAGCAAGCTACGAGTTTTATTTATAGGGATTAGGATTTAGGTACAGAATGTATGATTGAATGTACCCTGAACCAATGTAGCATACTTGTGGACTTTGGACTTGTGGAACTTTACTTCAATTGAAAGACATTGAAATAAAAAGTACATGTGTGTGTGTGTGTATTTGGCTTATTAAGTTTATGAAGCCGCTTCAGAAAAAAAATATAAGCGTAGTATTAAAAGTGGAGTATGTGTGTGTATCTTTTCCATTTGTTATGGTAAATGAGGCATGGTTATAAAGTTGACAGGAAGGCATTACAGTCTAGAGCGCGAATTTAATAATACGCTATGTTGATTTATTCCGTTTTTACGGCCTTGTCTAGCTGCTACTGACTACTGGCTTGGTACTGGGTACTTGGTTCAGGTAAAAGTAAATTCAAATTCGAGATTACATGTTCATCCACGTACTATACATTCTACATTCCTAGCTTCTTTCATCTTCCATTCCTTTCTCCTTGGAGCTGATTTGACTCTTCAGATGTTTGTAGTTTTTATGGAAAGGAGGATGCGAGTATGTAAAGTAGGGTTTGCACAAGAAAAAGTGCTCGACTTTTGTTGTTTCACCATCCGCTGTATTCTGCACTAAAAGTTACACAGGATCAAGTGTACAGTGTAAAGTGTACTATGTACATTGTACATTCTCGACAAATATACGTATGTCGAAGAGAGGCTACCATTGGCGTAGAAAGAACTTGTAACATGTATCTTATCCTCCGTTTCGTATCTATCTATCTACCGCGGACACAGTTACAAATGGTAGGCTCTAGCATCTCAGGATTTGGAATTCGGGGAAAGCGGATTTGTATTGATTCGTCCTTCTCTTCCTCCATGTTATGTTATGTTATGTTATCCACTGACTGGACTTCCATCATTTTTCTTTCTCACACAGGCACAGCCAGTAGACCACATCAGCTTTAACTTCCTCATTCTTTTGATCTGGAATCCAGAAACTAGAATCTAGAGGAAAGGGGAATGAATTTAAAGTGAAAGGGTAGTCAATTGACGTTGGAGAGAGAGTTATAAAACAATAAGTTTTTTTTTTGAGAGACTGGAGAGATGGAAAAAAATTGTATTGATTAAATTCACATGGGCCATATAATATATTTTACAACGCCAATTTCAAAGCCTTGAATTGAGCTCGGTAATGGCAGAGGTGTGTAAACTAAATGGCATGTCATGTATCATTTTTGATGCGAAGGTAATTTCTACTATTTTTAGGGGAAAATCTTTTCACTTTGTTCTGTCAAAACTATTCCTGGATTCTGGATTATTATTGGGAATTTCGTTGTACCAATTTACCAAAACGTATTTTTTAACATTATTATGGAGTTTGTATTCAGATATGATAAGTATAAACCTGGTTAATCTTATGAATCATTTTTATTCGGATCCAAAAATTCGAAAATACTATTCATATAATGTTTAATATTTTTTTAATATTTTTTTTGATAAAACTCTCTAAAGCTTGATTTTTATATGATAATTATAATATGATAATTTTCGTGGGCATTTTGAATTTAAAAATGTCGAAGGATTGTCATGATGGACATTATTGGTTTTTTGGAGTACCATGAAGTTACTGATGTCTGATGAGATGCTTGGGATTCGACTTGTGCTAGTTACTAACGATAAGACTATAGTCTGTAGTCTCTTGTTCCTCTTTTCTTGTTCTATTTGTTCATGTCTTTTTGACGGCGAGAAAAAAAAAGAGAGGATCGAACAGCGAGGACAATTGAAGGTAGTGACAAAGAGTTAGATTACTCTAGAAATACGTTGGACAGTTTTAACATTGTGAAAAGTGTTAGACTGACGGTATCACGGGAAACTAGAATCTAGAAACTAGAGCTTGTAGTTAAAGTTAGACCCTGGTATTATTTCCTGTACTATGTACGATGTACGATACACATAGACATATGTTGAAAACCATGTGTTTTGATGTGTAAAATGTATATTTTACAGTGTACAGTACATGTGTCTGTCTACGTTCTACGTCGATGTATATATATGTATATGTAAGTTTGTATGTCTAAGGAGATGCCCATGTCATCACAAAAATTTCAGAAATTGAGAATGCAAGCATGCGTGTTTCCTTTAACACGGGAAGATTTTTTTTTTTAGAAACCCGAAAAGGTTGAAAAGGTTCGTTGACTAAGCTAAGAAAACCAAAGAAAATGAAAAGAAAAGCCGCTTTCTTGGATTGTACTGTCATTCAATTCAATTCCACTGTACAATTTACTGTACATTCATGTATATAGACGTAGAGACGAACTGAAACGAAGCGGAATGGGATGTGTGTACAATTTCAATAGCTTTGTTTCATGGTATCCGTCTGAGTAGTTATCTCAAAGAACAAGTTTCAAAATAGCTAGCCTGAACTGTACATTGTACATGTCAAGTTTATACACTATACACAGTATTACACACATAGTTTTATTTATTTATTTGTTTTCTTCATTTTGAAAAAACTTTCCTTTTCAACTGCAATCTGCAGCTCAAGAGAAGCCCCCTCAACATAAAGAGAAAAATTACTGTGAAATATTTTGTGAAAAATTTATTGTGTACTTTATTTGTTGAAAATGGATTTTTATAAATAAATAAAAATAGTGTATTATGTTTTTAAGGGTTATTTCCGAATTTTAAATATGCTATTCCAAAAGACCGGAAGTAATTTGTAAGATTATTGTGAATAGTGAAGATACTTTTATGCAAGAGAAAGTGTGTAAAAAATAAAATATGGAAGAGTTTGAAGTTCAACAGTTTGTTTTGGTCCTCTGCAGATATTCTCAAAAATATAATAGTTCAAAAGTTGTCGTCAATTTTTTTTATTCTCCGTAAATTCCAAGTTAACAGTGTACTTGTGAATGTGTGTAAATTTGTGTGTGTGTTGCTTTCAGCGGTTGACGAATATGCTATTAATTTGTTGGATGATATGTTCACGAGGATAGAAGATAGAAAATTTTGAAAGCAATAGTTTATCATTGATCATTGTGTATCCTGTATCGTATACAAAACATATACCTAGATCTATAAAAGACGAGCAGTATTAGATGAGACTTGTGCTTTTTTTCTCCTGTATTATTCTTTTTGTGATGGGTATTGAGGTTTGAGGTTCGAAGTTCGTTTCATGATATATAATGGATAAGAAAGAGGAGATGATGACATGTGAAGGGAAAAAAAAGAAAGTAGAAGAATGAGAAAAATGCACTGCAGCAAAGTTGAATAGTTATTAGAGCAACAATAGGGTTTATATAGAGAATTCATCAGACTTCGAATGTAATTTCGTTCATAACATAAAATGAAAAGGTGTCCCGGCGCAGACAGATAAGCCGAGTAGAAGGCCGGTAGAACTCCATACTCCAGTGAAAAGGAAGAAAGTAAATGCTGTGGTCAAGAAACATGTATAGGTGGTATGCACTTGCGTGTGTATAAGTATATCTATACAATGTATTACTAGTGGATGGATCCAGTAGAACTTTCCCGTTTCTCCCCTTCCTTTTTCTCACTTTCTATTTCACATTCTCATACATCCGGATTCCGGATCCAGGTTCACAGCAGAGACCAGACACCAGATACAACAACCTGTACAACCTCATTCTACGTCATACACTCTCACTTTCTCTCCTTTATTTCTATTCGGAGTAGTTTCCTCCGGCCTCCCCCGTATTCCCGTATTTCGTCTTTCAATTCATTTCATTTACTCGTGTCCAAGTATGCACCACACACATTCACATGTGTGTAGCTTGTAGTTTGTAGTGCATGTGCATACATATTACGTATGGTGTGTATATTTAGCTCAACGGTTGTACGTGGAATTGCATTTGTATTTTTTTTTCTTGACGTTCTCTCTCCTATTTCTGTTATTTTGTATTATGATCTCTTTCCTTGTAGTTTCTAATTTCTAACACACGGGAAGAAAATGTTTTCACTTTCACGAGCTTTCACTACGAGTATGAAAGTTTTGCTGTTTTGCTTTATCCGAGGATAGCAATTAGAAAGGGAATTTGAAATACTTTTCCTCTTGCCTGTATCAAGTTTGATTAATTTGTTGTTACATTTGAGCATGATATTAAATTTTGGGTTTAAAAGTTTAGAAATCACTGTATTTTCATATTCTAGACATGGATGAGTCGTTATTCAACATTACTACATTTTGATTGGTATTGCACTTAATTATTGTTGATTGCTGACAAACCAAGTATGTAGTGCTAAGCAGTATAAATTATATACATAAATAAGTAAACTATGCAATAGTAATGTAATACACGTAAATTTAGCTCTCCATGTTCAAGTGTTCAAACTGAAACAGAATGTTGCTAGTTGTCATAACATGGAAAAATTATTTCTGCTGTGGAGCTCACTAAATAGATAAAAAGAATTTTGTTCAGAGTATTAGAGAATAAGTATAGAAAACTGTATAATATAATAATATCTTGTATCTTGTGTCATGTGTCATGTAGCAGAAGGCAGAAGGTAGGAAGTTTACGTTAGCATTTGGGTTTTAGTTGCCTTGTAAATCGATTTGGAAAATCTGTAAATGTCAGCGTCATGGATTTAAGGCCACGGTTTTACTGTACACTATACACATCATCTAATGATAAATCAGACTTGTACAAAACATAGGTAGATAGATAGATAAATAGATGGGTAGAAAGAAAGTCTCTCATTGAATTGGATTGGATCGGATGAACATGTTAGGGATATGTTGACATTTCAGAATTGATTAGCATGCTTCTCTCTCTGCTCTCTTATCTCCAAACAAATGTCTGTACTTCCCGACTAAAACCTAAATATACCATCACGTTTTATTTTATAGCATATGTACCACGTACATTGTACATCCATCAGCATTCTTGCTTATTTGTTATGTTTTCCTGAATAATATTATATGCAACTATTATTGTTATTATTAATATTATCTTAACTCATGTGTCTCTCTCCATTTTCCATGTTTTCTAAGGGTGGGGGAATTAAAGTACACCTTTTCGTGCTCATGTTTTTTTACGTTGTAATGAGATTTCTTTGTTGTGGGTTGTTGGTTTTTTTTTAAACTTACGCAGTACATGTGTAAATATCGTAAAAATGATAGTGTAATAATGTGATGCATGAAAATGTGAAAACCATTAAATACGCGTATTTATAAAGATACTTGATGCTCACACTATTTATTTTTAATTCAATGGTAGAGAAAATTGAAGAAAATGGGGGAGAAAGTTTTATGACTGTGAATTTGTATATTATTTATTATTGTAGGTTCTAGATTGTAGCAATATTTGAATTCGGTGTAAAAATACATAAATAGTTCATTCAGGTACTGAAAAGAAACGAGATATTATTATTCTTACTCTGTGTAGACAGTGAATGTGGGATGTAGCGCGTACAGCGTACAATTTCAAACCTGGAAACAACTGTGTATTGTAATTGAAACCATGCTCGTCTCAGAAGACAAGTCAGTGGTGTCCACGAACATTAATCGCCTCTACAGTAATTTAGTCTACCCTGAGAATTCTCTCACATCTGTGACAAACTCGTCGATCAGTTGCAACAGTTACGATGGGAATTGTAATGTAGACGAAAACCATGTCACACGTCTCTTGAATATCAATTATGCATGGGGAGGAGGAATTGATCTTGTGAACAAAAACAGGAGCAACCAACACATTAGTAGTAGCCTGAACTGTACCAATGGTAGTGGTCACACTGTTATTGTTGGTGATAGTCCCCATCTTAATTCCCTTCCATTCAGCAACATCCATAGAACTAACCATAATAAAAATGCTAACAATGTTGCTAGATGTGACTATGCTCCTTTGAAAGTTTTACGTTTGAGTAGAAACTTACAGAGGCTTCAAGGTGATCTCAAGACACATACGTTACCCTCACAAAATTCATTAGAAACAGGACAATACCGAAATGATAATAACTGCCACTCTAATAAATTTAATACAACTGGGAAAACCAATTTGAAAAATTATGAAGTAGTAGAGCCATTAAAAAACTATAATAGAAAAAATAAAGAGATGCAAATTATTCGTTCACCTTCTTGTAAATGCTTAATTCATCTCAGTGTCGTCAATGAGGTGCTTTTCCTTATATTATTCATTTTAATCTTAAAAATTTAAAAAAAAAAACCATGTATTAAAAGTGTTGAGTATTGAGTTTTGAGCAATATGCATCATGTACTACGTATTATATGAAAGGTCCAAAAACAATATGTCAAAAAGGCCAAATTGGGTTTCTTTCATGTCATTTAACTCTTGTGAAAAATGAACGAGTAACTTAAGTCTTAGTTCGATATTTCACACACACACACTCACACAAATCACAAATCATTGATGTGTAAATTTTCTTTTGTTTTTCTCTCCAGGAATTTGCCAGCCTCACGAAGGAGCTAAATCAAGCAAGAGAGCAGCTTTTAGAAAGAGAAGAGGAGATATGCGAACTAAAAGCAGAAAGAAATAATACCCGGGTAAGAATTCCTTCAGCATTATATATCTATATATAGTTTTTTTTGCTTTTCTCTCTACAAGAAAAGTACCCATATATGTAGAATAGTTTGGTATAGTTTGTGAAGTGGATAGCCTTTTCTTTTTTTATACTTTGAACCATGATTTACTTCTTTCAACGTGTAATGAAAAAGTTTAGATCTACTAGTGAAACTTTTTTTATACAAAAAAATCACTAAACTTTTAGGTCTTTTGAGTATTTGTAGGAAAAACTCTTGTGGCTCCCATATTTCAATTCAGGACTTTCTTTCCTTAAGTAAACTATCAAATCTTATCTGTAGAATGTAAAATTATAGCTAGAAAACCATGTAATATTATTAGCTATGGATTTCATTGTATTTCTGTCTTCCTCACTATCCAATCATTCAATTATGTTTTCCCTATTTCAAACTTTTGCTAATTTCGTATAGAACACCTTTTTGTTTTTTTTTTAAAATAAAGAAGGAAAGCATAACTTGTCTTTATGGGATATGGTTAGATTTGTGTAATCAAAGAATCAAGGCATAATAATATAAAATTATGAATGAAATTGATTTTATATATTTATTTATTTTTTCTGATTTCCAGCTTCTCCTCGAACACTTGGAATGTTTAGTCTCAAGACATGAAAGGTCGCTGCGAATGACAGTAGTCAAGAGGCAAGCAGCAGCCCAGTCTGGCGTTTCATCAGAAGTTGAAGTCCTTAAAGCTCTCAAATCTCTTTTCGAGCATCACAAAGCTCTTGATGAAAAGGTCAGTCAGTGATGTATAGTGTAGTTTATTTTTTCCCCCTTAATGTAGCTAAACACCACCACCAGTTTTCCTCCTTCTCTTATCACGAATGACTAAACCGCATCAATATATTTCTTTTGGTCACTCCTCAGCTGCAAGCTGTCTAAATTTACTCTACTACTTGAATTAATTTCTACTTGAGTAGAGTTGAGCAGAAGACTAAGTTGCTCAAGTTTTTATTTTATGTTTTAGTTTTTACTATTCAAATCTAAAACTAAAAGTATTCATACGATAAATTTAACTTTGTGTAAGCTGAAATGATGTATGTTACAGATTACACACTATACACGTGGAGCTTATGCTACAAAAAAAAAACCTAGGGAATGCACAGTCTTATGTGATTAAAGTTATTATGTAAATGCCAACTATGGGAGAAAAATCAATGTTGAATGTTTGTTAGATATCGAATGCATACATACACTACATGCATACTTAGGGATCATCGTAATGGGAGAAATTTCAAAGAGAATCAGAATCCTAGATATAATATAACCGCATGTAAAACATTTTGATGCTAAAAAAACTAGCTTAATTTATATGAAAATAACAAGAGGGCTACATTTGATATATGAGATGATGCTCATCAACTTGAACAGCAAGAACTTGGCCCTGCTCCTAGTTACCACATATGTACGTATGGATTGGATTGGATTGGATTATGTCGGACTATTTTCATACAGAATACGTATATTATGCATGTATAGGAAAAAGGATGATATGCATCTCGGGATTAAGGATGGATGTTCAAATCCACTCCATCTTCACCAACATTTTTACATTCAACCAAGTCTATGGCTCACATGGGACTCTTACTTTTTTTCAAGCCACTCGTCTTTCTTTCCCGTTTTTCTCTTTTCCTCTCCAAGTTTTTCGTAATATGAGCATTGCTCTTATGTATACTACGTCACTACTTATTTCCTACTTCCTTTCTGGCTTCCTTATGTCACGAGGTGGTTACATAGTTGGTTGACTTTTTTTGTAAGAATCACTGTCATAATAATTTCCTATTTTCCATATAAAGAATTTTTTTTTTGTTTTTGGAAATTAGAGAGTATACCATAATATGATATGATGCTATACACTATACACCCTTTGAGTTTAACACATGTGGAGACTGGAGACAGAAACAAGCAAACTTCCTGTTTATATAAAACTTGATCATACCCCGACAACTCAATGTTTTCTAAGGGGGTGTACCCATATGTACGTAATGTTAAAATTTTCAACTTTTGAGAGGGGGTCCTACTCTAGTAATGTTAAAAAAAATTTTGCCAAGGGGGGTCTCCGGTCATTTCAGACATGAAAGTGTCGGGGTATGAACTTGATCCATACCGAACTTGCTCCTTATGGTTTTTGGTTTAAAACAGAATAAAAGGGGTGTATTTATTCCACAAAATATGACTGGACATCATATATAAAATACTCTGTAAATTATCATCATCATCATGCTGTAGTGATTCAAACGATATTTCCTCCGGAAATATCTATCAAGCTAGTTTTAGTGCCATTTTTTCGTCTTATAAAAGGAGGAGGAGAGAAGTCAAATATATATGTATAGGACTGTTCTCTAATACACTAAAGGACGGTATCTGCTTAATTTACAACCATGAAAATGTTCAGTGGGACTTTCCACATGCTGATCAAGCTAGTTTAAAAGCTCTATCTAAACCTCATAATATATTATACATGTACTTAACGTACTATATGCATTGTGGATGCGGATTTTTTTTAGGTTGGTTTTTTTATCTACTGTTTATAATCATTCAGCACTTACGCATTAGCTTTGAGCTTTGAGGATCAAAAAACTTTGTTGGTTCTGCCAAATATCATCCTAGTGTATAAACAGTGCATTAGCTAGCTAGGAGAGCAACTAGCTTTTTGATAATTACATTTAGAAAGATTTAGGTTTTTGAAATTCGATTAATGTAGTTTTTTTTACCAGTACAATCAATGGAAGATTTTAACAGATCTGGGATTGATTGTACTATTTTTGATTGAGTATTGAGTATAGAAAGTAGAAAGGAGCTTTTATGGATTGATGTATCAATGAGAGAAAAGGGAGTAGAAGAAAGTGAGAGATAGTGAGAAGACTGAAGTGAAAGCTATCCATTTTAAGTCTGTTGCAGGTACATGAACAAAGCCACGGGCTTTAAATCTCTCGGAAGAGAAAATTTACTGAAAAGCGAAAGGATAAAAAAAAGTAACCGAGTAATGTTCTTTCTTTTTTTTTAAAAAAAAAGAAGAGTACATGATATGTTATATATGTGAGTTGAGTAAGTCAGTAAGTACATGAAAAAGACTCTCGATCTTCCCTTTACTTGGGTAGCAATGTTTTTGAATCTATGTGTGTAGTGTGTATATGTACAAGGTACGTTTCCTTTTCATTCACTAAATGGGTTACAATAAATATTTTATTGCTATACATACAGATATAGATACATTCGCTCATACACTCTCTTCTTTCCGCTAAAGTTGGCGTTTTCTTGGTGAACAGATCCGTTTTCTCTCCCACTTTACTTTCTCCATTTCGCTTTGTAGTCGTCTACACGCTTTGTACGATATTACGTATCATAGTATGGACGAAATTCAACTCAAGAAAGAGAGAGAGAGAGAGAGAAAGAAAATGTCATTGAATTACAATTCGAATTGCATTTTATGTAACACTTGTAAATTATGTTTCTCTTGAATTATTTACCCAATCCTGCTGTAGTAGAAGTGAGAAAGTGGGAAAGACTCCTGTTCTGCTATTTTATCTTCCGTTTTAAAAAGAGAGTTATTTCTATTAGATTTTGAAGGTTAGAACAGTAATTGAAACTGGTTATAGGTGGGCTACAATTTGAAATTATAATATGTAACTGCTCCATATTCTGTCAAGTTCTTCAGTAAATTATGCATCAATTTAATTTATGTAAAGTAAGACAAGAAAAATGACCATGAAATGTGCCCACTTCAATTATTTTTATTTTTTAGATCTTCATACTGCGATTCTTATTTTTTTAAATTGTTGCAGGTACTTGGTACTTGGTTTTCTTTTTAAAGTTTTGTGATTTAGGAATTGTCCATAGATGAATGTCTTAACTTTGTTGTTTACATTAAACTACAGTACCTAGTATTATGAATTTTATAAGACTGGTTCTTTTCGTGCTTGGTATATTGATGCGGTTTGCCATGAATTAAATACGGACGTAAATTTAAAATTCTACATTCAAACTACATGTATAGGTATACATACCTGTTTTAAAATTCTGTGAAAGATTACAACCGGTGTATTATTAAAACAAATATTTTATTATGTGTTATTTACAGGTTAGAGAACGGCTTCGAGTTGCACTTGAGCGTGTCTCTCAACTTGAGGATGAGTTGACTTCGAACAAAGACGAGGTGAGTATAAAAAATAAAAATAAAACGAAGAAGAAAAAGCATTGCAAGAAAATCTTGGTGTTGATTATTTACAAACCTCTGTAACTGATATTATTATGGGTTGTTTTTGTGAAAATTGTATTTCTTTTGAAACTTCTTAATTCTCAACTAGGTAGTTTTTTTTTGTACTGCTTTTTTGTTGTTCATTTTTTTCTGTGTTGTACATGTGTGTTATAGTAAAATATATAACACTTACAGAGTTGATTTAGATTCATTTCAAGTAAAAATGTTATTTAGAATGTAATTTTAACCTGCGTATACTATGAAAAATGCATAGAAAGGGGGAAAAGAATGTAAAATTAGAAGTCTAATGGGTTTTGAAGGAGCTTTTGTTAGTGATATACTTTGTGAAGCTGGCCCTTGTATTCAGTTCATTTTCCTTTTCTCTTCTGCAGCTTTTCTCATATTAAAAAGATATTTAAATGAGATAAAAGTTATGAGAAAACTTTGCATCTAGCGTTTCGCCTTGTATTAATTATACAGGGGTCTAGTTTAATAATGCTTTCTCAACTAGCTCTTTTAGAATACACGCATGTGTACAGAACAAAAACTATGAATACTTTTGTGTGTACAAGTGGATTTTCTCCGTCTTTGTTTTCTTCTACGGAATTTTCTCACTCTAGAATTGTAGATATATTCAGGAATAGAAAGAAAAGCGTCACCAGTAATTCATTTTCAGAATGAAAGTCTTTGTTTTTTTGTAGTTGACTTTGTTATTTTGTTAGATATGACATCATACATGCTTTCCTCATTTTCATCTCTCTATTTCTCCTCCAACTTTTTGACAAGGAGTTATGGTATATAATAACTACGATACTTTGCTACGTTTTGTAAATTTATGCAGTATGATGTAGCACACGTTAGTGTTAGTATGAGTACAATTTTTTACAGCGTGATAACTAATTCTTTCTCTTGACAGTTTTTATTTAAGTAAATATTTAAATAATAAAATCAACCTTAGCAGCAGCATATTTTTTATTTTTTATTCATACGACAGAAGATGTATGGTTTCGCATGTCATAGTCTTCATTCTCTACGGTTTCTCTCGTATATGACTGTTAGGTTAAAATTAACATTTAGGTAAAACATAATAACACACATGTCCAACTCTTTGTACATCATCATGTACAATTTTGCAATCAAAGCAAAATAATGATTTTTACAAAGTTTCACTATTTTGGAATTTACACCCTCTGAAATGCATCCAAGCCAAAATGGTATTGATGTATAATATATACATGTGTTCTTTATTTTGTTGCAGTTACATCAACTCAAATCAGGAAAGATTCTAGAGAAAACGAAAGAAAATGGAGAAGCAATTGAGTCAACGGATTCAAGTCGAAATATTTTTAGTCAAACCAAGGTATGTTTTATTTAATATTTATTACGCAACATGATAACTTTTATGAAATATTAAAATGTTCTCATCTCATCAAAACTTTGTCTTTGTCAAAAGTTTTGTCTCATTCTTGAATTCAAATTTACTTTACACTGATAACATGTTGTATCTAATTATGTTTTCAGCGTGTATCTAACGGGTCAATTGAATCTGATGCTGATCTTTCGAAACTTTCGGATTTACAGAATGCTCTTGAAAAACAGGTATTGGGGAATAACAGAAATTTTTAAGTATGAATTATATGACATATAATAATAATAATACATAATATTATAGAATATAGAATGAACATGCTACTTGACTAGTGTATCTATTTATAATAAAATGTATACACATATACGTACAAAAAAGTTTGGAAAAAAGTTTCTATCTCACGTTTGGTTTGAAAAAAGTTTTTAAAGTAAAAATAATATTATAGGATATTATCATCCTAGAGTGTGAATGGCATCATTGATCTTAATCCAACTTTTGGATTTTGTTTTGTTCATTTTGAATGTTGTTTGTTTTGTATAATGTTTAAATATGTACACAATAAAAGGAAGATGATAAAACTAATAATAATCAAAATTTGATTTTGTGTGTGTTTCAGAGTGTGGAATTTTCTACTGCTCAAAGAAGAGCGAATGAACTAGGCAGTCGGATCTCCGAGCTAGAAGAAGCACTGAGCAGGACTCAAAGAGAGCTGGCCCGGGCACAAGAGAATAATGTAAAATTGCAAAGGGATTTGAGAGAAAATGCCGCACAGAAAGTCGATCAGGTAAATCACTATACATGTATTATATATACATGTATGTACATTGTACATTGTACATGCAAAGAAAAACAGAGTGAAAAAGGAAAAGATAAAAAAAATGTATCTGTCTGTGATCTATGCATAAACTTGACTCGGCTTTCAAAAACATCACCGTTGATCCGAAAAGTACATACATGTATATAGTACGTTATACGTGTGAGATAATAATTCAGTACTACTACTTTTGCTTTTTGGCTTCCGGGGATTTCCCCTCCCCCACTCGTTTGATTCCTCTCTTTTGCAACTTTACATATGTATATGTGACTCTGAAGATTAGAGTATTTTATCTCTACCTCAAACAAATCTCCAAGTCAAAGTATTAAAATGTCTACTGACAAAGGGAAGGGAAGCACGAGTTTTTAACCCAAATAGAGAGAGGAGCAACATTAATCTAGCAGAGAAAAACTGTCTGATGTTTCGTTTCATTTCGATTTTACCAGTATCCATGTATATATATACATATTTGAATTTGTATTTTAGAAATGTTTTATAAATCGTCTAAATTTCAAACAGATCTCGTTTAAAACTTTGAAATTGAAAATAAATCTTCGTCGTTTAATAAAAGGGCATCATTATACATGTATAAACTATTTACTTAGACCTACATAGACTATTTATCTTTTATCTCTATACACTCATAATTTCCTCACTTGTGTGTGTACTTACTTGTTTCGTATTTTATATTTTTGATATCACGTTTTTCAACATGACAAGTAAAAAAAAAGAAGCTCTCTTTTAAAGTCTTTCATGTTTGCAAAGATTGAAATTGATGGTATCTGATTTTAATAATGTTTGATGTTAGGTATAAGAGATAGACCTGTACTATTTTTCTAATTAAAATTTAAGGTTGCTTTTAAAGTATACGGACAAAATAACACGTTTTATATAGTGCTTTAAAAACTTAAAATCATATGATATGTATACATATAATATTGAATATTTTGTAATACTTTTTGTGACTTTCATTTTTACATTTTTACACATTAAATAAAAAGATTTTTATGATTAAAGTTTTTTGTCTTTGTGTGTGTGTGTGTGTGTGTCATGTACAGGAGGAGAGGATAGCAACTCTGGAGAAGAGGTATCTGAATGCTCAACGTGAGTCGACGTCTCTACATGACCTGAATGAAAAGTTTGAACAAGAACTTCAGCATAAGGAAGCACAATTCAAACTACAAGAAGAGAAAGCACGTGCCCTTCAAGAGAAATTAGAGTTATCCGATCAAAAATTGGCCCAGTATTCAAAAATGCCCGATATTGAAGAAGAGTTGAAGCAAAGACTTCATGCCTTGACACAAGTATGTTCTGAATTTTGACATTGTTTCCCCAGATAAATTGGCTTCACTGTTGAAATTTCAAGTGACTATATTGAGTAGTATGAGTAGTAGAAATGTTATGAGATGATATACTACTTCTTTCATTTGTCATTTGTCATAAGATTCTCGTGGACTAGTTTAAATATGAATAACGGATGTCTGTCTATATGTTATGCATAATATATATACAGTATACAGGTGTGACATGAAGTTGACATGAGTTTGAAATTTGAAATGACATAAATTATAAGTCTTTTTTTTTGTCTTTCTGATTTCGTAGGCACAAGAACGACATGGAAGTGCAGAAGAGAGAGTAGCTCGACTAGAAGCGCAATTGGAAGAGAAGAGCACTGAATTGGTACGAATAAATCAAAGGCTTCGAGTTAATGAGGATCACAACTCTAGATTGTCTGCTACTGTTGACAAACTCCTAGCAGAATCAAATGATCGTCTTCAGGTTCATTTACAAGAGAGAATGCATGGTCTGGAAGAGAAGAATGCTCTAACACAAGAGCTTGATAAAACTCGCAAGTTCCTGGAAGAAGAACAACTCAAGCAGGTGAGAATGAGAATAAACTTAAATCCCACAATTTTTTTTTCATTTCTTTTCTTTTTTGCGAATGAAATAGTTATGATTGTTTGATTTTACCATTTTAATTACTAATTACTGTACATATGCATACATAATCTATTGACTGAGTAATACACGAGGCTTTTTCCTATGACGGATCATGTAAATTTAATTATTAGAGTAATTCGAGTGTACATTTTTAATCCGTTTTTTTGCTGTAATAATTATCTATATTATGTTTTCCTAATTTGCAGACATGTCTATTAAAAGAAGTGACCAAAGCAAGACTGGAAGTTGAAAGCTGTAAAAGAACATTATACCAGCAAGAGATTGCCTATAATATCCAACAAACGGAAGCCCTTACACGAAGTTTGAGTCCCAACCCAGCAGAAGCTAACTTTGTCCGTACCAGTAGTCATTCTAGTTTTGATACGCATTCTCTTCCAAGAAGACTTCCAGCTAAACATCGGCTTGATGATGACAGTTCCAAGTCAAATTATGTATGTGTTACTCTTTGTTAAAATATTTGGTATTGTATAAATATTAAATGTTTATGTTCATTATGTATCCAAGCATTTCTTAAGTTTATAATAAATAATGATAATCATAATTATTCATCTTTTCCAGATTGATTCAGAGTGGGATGCTGTCGAACAGGCTCAGGTGCTTGCAAATGTACAGCAGGCATTTGATTTAAGTGATGCTGAAGCGGATGATTCAGAAAGTATATTTTCCGTTCAGGATGTCCTATCTCCCTCACAACAAACAGATGCACAAACACTAGCCCTAATGCTTCAAGAACAGTTGGATGCCATTAATAATGAAATTCGACTGATACAAGAAGAGAAACAGAATACTGAAATCAGAGCTGAACAATTGGAATCCCGTGTAGTAAGTCTTTACCCTTTAATATTTACCATTTTCACATCCAAGTTTTAGAAATTGTGAGGGAGGGTTGATGGCTACCCTAATAATAATATGATGTTGGTATGAAAATGGAGAAGGAGATATAATTATGCATATATATTCAGCTTTATAGACTTAAAATATTAATATTATAATTTAATAGGGATCTATAGAGCATGTAAATCTACTATCTCAAAGAAGAGCAGTTTATGATAGAGATAGAGCCATGTCACCTCCGTTACTGCTGGTAAAAAAACAACTTTTAAAATTATCTAATTATAGTGTAGGAACTTAACTTTATACCCTGTTGCGCAAAAACTTTTTACATGTACTGTACAATCACTGAACATCGTTTTATAAAGTATCTAAATATGTGTAAAACAAAATTAACCAATAATTATATTATAATTATATTATATCACGTGTAATATGGTCATTTCATAGGCTCAGGATGGCGGAGGAAGAAACCAACACCTCGATATGGGCAGAGGTCCTCCATCTCCACCTTTGTCTGGTCGTTCTACTCCTAGATCCAACCCATCTCCACATCGGGATTATTTACATAAATTTCATACTGTAAGTTGAATTTTAAATTGAAAAATTGAATAATAATAATTATTATTATTATTACCATACATATAAATAGAAGAACAATAAAACAATATTATGACTTTTATCACTTTTGATTGTTTTTAATGATTTGAAAATATAATATATTACAGGTTCCTGCTTCTCTCTCACCCGCTAATTTTTATTCTTCCCCAAATCAAATGAGTGAGTCAGTTGGTCCACCACAAATGTATCATCAGAGTAACCTTACGATGCCTGATATGGGTTTAGCCCAAAGACCAGAAGCGAGCCCTCCAACACCTCGTTCCTTGCGACTTATGCCCAATTCAGGGCAGTCTTATGGACAAAGTGCAGAGGAATTGAGACGTGGAATGTCAATGAGTGGAAGTGGTTATATGGGTCACGATAGTATGCAATCTCAACATCAAAGTTCATTTGGTAGTCAAGATCGGTCAACAATCGGTGGTTTGCCTGTAACAGCTGCAGCAATGGCAATGGCAGCAAAAAAGAAAGGTATCAAGTCATCGTTGGGACGCCTTTTTAGTAAAAAAGAAAAGGTTAGTACATTTTGATTTGTTTGTTTCTAGAATAAAACCGCCATAATATTGAATTGATGATTAATAAATGTATTGCTGCTTTTTCTATGTATACATATTATATGATAATAAACAATCTTGTTATTCTTTCTTGTGTTTTCTCACTTAAAATATATATAGGTTAAAGGAAAAGATATGTATGATCAAGGTGGATTTGAAAGTGAGGGTTCTATTGCTAGTGAATCTATACCGACTCCCATTGTAAGTACAAGTAGTCTTCCTCAAACCTCTGTAAACCCTCCACTAATGACGGCCAAGGCAGATTTTGACAGGAGAAAGAAAAGAAAGACTAAACTATTGTCTGAAGCTATGAAAGCTGGCACACCATTTGCTTTATGGAATGGTCCGACCATCGATGCGTGGTTGGAACAGTGGGTTGGTATGCCTCAGTGGTATGTTGCAGCATGCCGAGCCAATGTCAAATCAGGAGCAATTATGAGCGCTTTAAGTGATACAGAAATTCAACGAGAGATTGGCATAAGGTATAAAAATTTATTTGTTTACTTTATAGCTTAGTTTTGATTCAAAAGGTAGAAATTAAACTACAAATAATAGTATATTGCAGTGTGAATTTAATTGTTACAACATACTATTATTAATGAATTCCATATGAGATATATAGTATTTGAATTCAAAGTTCAAAATTTAATGATATGTTATGACTACTATTTTGTTCTATTTTACAGTAATCCCTTGCATCGTTTAAAACTAAGACTAGCAATTCAAGAAATGGTATCCCTTACAAGTCCATCTGCACCTACCGCCAGCAGATTAGCACACTTAGCTTTTGGAGACATGAACCATGAATGGATAGGAAATTACTGGTTACCATCATTAGGACTACCACAATATAGGTAAATATTTTTTATGGGCATTATATCCTCTCCTAATATAAAAATTCAAAGTGGAAAATGCCTTTTATGGGCATTTAACCCTTGTTTTTATATATGGTGGTGGTGGAGGAGGAGAAAGTGTTCGCTACAACATATTTAATAATGTTTTGGATCACGTTTTTTTGTTCTATTTTTTTTACCACAATATAGAACTACATTCATGGAATGTCTAGTCGATGCTAGAATGTTAGATCATTTAACAAAAAAAGATTTGAGAACCCAATTAAAAATGGTCGATGTTAATAGCAGGTTTGTTGTTTTTCATTGTTTATTCGTTAAAACTTGATTTATTTAGCTTCCACAGACACATTGATTCATGCTATTTCTATTACTGTTGTACAAAATACTTATGTACATAGAGTACATATATTAGAAGCGATAGTATATGTACTCTATGCTTATGTATATATGTAAATTAAAAACATTTCTTCTACCGTTTATTTCTCACAGGAATAGTCTTCAATATGGAATTGCTTGTTTAAAACGACTAAATTATGATAGAAAACTATTAGAAGAGCGTCGTCGAGCATGTGAAAATGAAAATACCGATTTATTAGTCTGGTCTAATGACAGAGTAATAAAATGGGTACAATCAATCGGTCTCAAGGTACTTTTTAACTTTGTTATTTTAGTTTTCTTAATATAATATATTTCTGAGAATGTATAGAAAATTAATCAATGAATAATATTTTACATCTTTAATTAATGTAATTATAGGAATATGCATTGAACCTTCAAGAAAGTGGTGTTCATGGAGGTTTAATTGCTCTAGATGAAAGTTTTGATCATAATTCAATGGCCCTATCACTTCAAATTCCAACCCAAAACGCTCAGGTAAATAGCAAATGCGATTAACTATGTATATAACATATAACTATACTATCATAATGTAAGCATATTCTTTAAGGTGATAAAGTTGGTAAAAAGTGTTGTATACTGATCACTGATCACCATTGATAAAATGTTTTGATACATACATATTTTTTTTTGTTATAGGTTCGTCATATTTTGGAACACGAATTCGGGAGTCTATTAACCATGGCGGATAGGGGAGTAATACCACCGGAAACATCTTGACACACAAGACAGGCCCAAGTGTAATTTAGACTAGTGTTTTTTTTAAAAAAAAAAAAGGAAATTAGTTTCGCTTTTTGAATAGAAGCTTCTCTACATCAGTAGTTTCTACAGAAAAATGAAATAATATTGAAAAAAAGAACAATATATATGAACTTAGTACAACTTATAACTTGAATCGACCAAAGACAGTCAACAGTCAACTTTAAAACGATCAAGCTATGTGGAAGGTATAATAATAGAACAATTGCATAATGTGATATGTGACTCAAGGAAATTCCCTGGAAGTATTATAAATACGTATAGTCAACGTTGGACGATTTGACTTTCGCAGTTCTAGCAGCTGTAAAAACTAGAACTACTTACTATTGACACCTTATGTCAGTATTAACACATCCTAGGTAAAACAAAAACGTCTCAAGACATCTGTTCTATACCTTCTAATATTTTGTACTTACTTTATATCGCTACTAACAGCCATCGTCAATATATGAACACGGACGAGAAAACACTTGGGTCGGCGGATGTAATTAACCAGTACATCAATGAAGTAGGTTAGATACATCCCACTTAAATTTAATATTTTGCTAGTATGTGTGCCCATACAATTGAACATATGTGACATATCTACATCCTACATAAATAGATATTTTCAGTTCCAGGCAGGAGAAAAATATCTTAATCATAATGTTTTGTCGTTACATTAGATTCCAAAACAAATAATTTTCTGCTACCAGTTTGTACACGCCTATATAATGTACTATAATATACATTTTGTAAACATACATTATTAGATACAAAAAATGGTATCTATCTACAAATGTATGAGAGAAAAAATCCCTGGAGTTTTTTTTACTCAAACTTATTATGTCAAACTGGAGGAGGATTCAATACATAGAATCATCCTATTTTGGTTTTATGGCCAGTGATATTATTATTGTACGTTTAGCTTGTGCATGGCAACTTAACATTATATCATTCAGTTTTGTATGCAGCTAACTTCAAAATGTAGAGGAATTTATTTATTGTTTCATTTTATATTCTACAAAGTATATAATATGTATATATTATGCCTGAAAAATAACTATCATGATGCATGCAAGCTTGAAAAAAACTAGAACGTATTTATTTTCAGGAATTTATAGTTTATACATTTATCTTTCTAGTATAAAGTTGAATGTTACGGAGTATGACGGATTTACATTACGCATACAACAAGTATCGAAGATTTTTCTTATAGAAATAACAGTCAACAAAGAGTATCAAGTCATTGGCATACGAGCCATATCATTGTAACCAAAATTACTCTATATACAGAGAGAAATTATTTCACGCATTGTCGTCAAAAACAAATAATTGAACAGTAGAAATATTATTTACATTATTATGAATTATGAATAATAATGATAATTGTATACGTAACTCATACGTAGAAAATATATATATATATAATATTATTACTTTTAGGTTATATCTTTTTAAATTAGAATATTGGACACTGAATTTAAAGTAGGAGGCAGCATTATTTCAATAAGAGAATTTCTTCGATAAAGACTTACTTATATAATATATAATATTATTTAAAAGTAGACAAAGTTTTAAAAAAAAGTGTTCTTTTTTAGGATTTTTTTCCACAAGTAAATGTGACTATATTGGCAATGTATTCCATACATTTTGATTTCAGCTCACACTCCCCAAAGAATTTAATTTAATATTGCAGTAAAAAAGTAAGGAATGATATGTATCCAGTATTACAGATAAAGGAGAAAGTACATATTAATTTTTTTAAATGTTTCGAAAGATGTATGTTTAGTTTAGTAGTCAGTAACTATTTGTGAACAAAAAGAAATCCGCAATGTTACCAACATTTATTTATTGTTTATAGTTTTCACAAATTTATAATGTCAACAAGTAAAAACCGCCCGTCACATGACGGGCAATACAACTTCTCAAACTTTGTATCCGATGCCTAAGAGTAATAGCCATTTCTCTTAGCCAGAGTAATAGCCATTTCTCTTAGCCAGAGTAATAGCCATTTCTCTTAGCCAGAGTAATAACCATTTCTCTTAGCCAGAGTAATAACCATTTCTCTTAGCCAGAGTAATAACCATTTCTCTTAGCCAGAGTAATAGCCATTTCTCTTAGCCAGAGTAATAACCATTTCTCTTAGCCAGAGTAATGGCTATTTCTCTTAGCCAGAGTAATGGTTATTTCTCTTAGCCAGGGTAATAGCAATTTCTCTTAGCCAGAGTAAGAGCCATTTCTTTTAACCAGAGTAATGATTATGAAGCTGCTCTGCCACCATATTTTAGCCATTCGAAATAGCACATGCCAAACTTATATATTTTTCTTTTGCTCATTTAGTATACATTGTATGTACGCTGTATGTTGCCAATTGGTTGTGCATCGGAATCGCCGTATCTCATGTGATCTAAGAATGTTTTTAAATGATTGGGGTGTGCTCTTTCGAATGGTGTTTACAGTTTGAGAAAAACGAACTAGTTTGGATGCGTTTTTGAACCATTTGCTATACCATCGCCACATTATACATTTGAGCAATGCTCACGAAATGTACATGTTCTTACAGTGTGCGTTTCACCAAAATCTGAAGCGGTCCGATTTTGGTACGAAAACCGCCCTTTTCATAAGAGGTTTTTAAATATGCACCTTGTACTCATGAGCTTGCCCATGTCTATAGATCTGACAAAGTTTTTGTGAAATTTGGAAATTTGTAGAGGGTGAGCCTAGATATCCGATTTCCGAAAGCTGCGGATTCTTCAATTTGGTCCCAGAAAAGGAATGCCCTTCAACTGGAAGATCTCGTCGCTCGACAGCAACCAAGCCAGTAACAATTAGCCACAGCCACGCAGCACAGCTGTGTGCTTCAATTCAGAATCTCCCGGAAGAATCTATCCCCGTCCAAATCAACTACGTGCCAATTAAGCTCAACATGGCTGGAGAAGACAAATTGTTGCATTTATCTGACCAGTGTATCAGATGGTCAAATGACGCATGTGGTGAGAAAATGATTCAAAACAGTATAATTTCTCCTGTTCTGCATTTTTTGCCAAAGTTATATGCCCTCTAGATTTTAGTTAAAATTGTAAATGACTTCATGTCACCTTGTTTAATATAGATAAGACTGAAAATGAACAACAAACCGATGACTGTAGGTATTGGAGCCTAAAAATCCATTCAGAGGAAAAGTGTGCGCATTACACCAAATTCTATACAACGTTCAACTCCAGCCAACTTGCAAGTGAGTCTGGTAGAGCACAGTAAACAGTTATGACGTTCCGTGTTATTTAATGCTGTAATGATAATGTTTAATCTGAAGCAAGCGAAGTACATTTGTTTCTTGACCCTAAAGTCAATATTATTGCTCTCTAGGATTGCCAAATCCAATGAACCAAAAAACTGACTTTCTTCAAGGCGAAAACTCAGCATCAGAGGTATTATTTAGCTATAGCGTTGAAAAAGATTCTTGTGTTAGGTGTAGACCACAACCAACAGGTACCAATTATTTTGTTCAAAACTAAGAGCTATCTTTCAATTATAGGCACCTGCGTATAATGTGGATAACTTTTCGGATGTAATTGAATGCAAATCCGAGGACGGATCAGTTAGCTGTAAAATTATCCCGAAATCTCAAGGCGGCAGATCAAAAAGGGCAGCAAAATCGTATCCCACTACCGTTTCCAGGGTCAAACGAGGATGTTGCGGCCTGGGTTGGTGTGGCCCTTGCGGTAAACAGCGTTTATCCATGATACTTTTGATACTATTATCTAAAATGTACAAGCTTTCATCCTTTTTGTATTAAATTTCAGGTCATTCGAGGTTTTACGGCCGTCAGATCAATTGTGACTGCGCTAATAACGGCGACTGCGAAAACCTTGGCTTGTGTGACATGAGAATGTACCCTAGTGGCTGCTACGGAAACTGTGGTATCGGTAAATAAGAGCTATAGTTTGAGACAAAAGTTAGATTATTGTTTTATCTGGTATAGTGGCTATTAGTGAGAAACATGATGACTACATATCCGCTTTTACGAATAAATTTATAAATGCAGTGTTTTTTGGCATTTTGGCAGTGTACGAGTATCTATCAAATCTGAATCTTGACAATCAAATGTTTTACATCTTGTTTCATAAATTCTTCATCGCACATGAGGAAAATAGCACAGGCTTTATTTTCTGTTTGACAAAACCCCATACCTAGGTCGCATATTGACTCATTTATTTATTGTACTTTTGCTGGCATCTATCATTTTGTTTGCCTCTATTCACCCCATATGCAAACCACTATAAATTGCTAATGCGAAAATTCAAACTCGTTGACATGCCAACGGTTAATTGATCTATCGAAGTCGTACCGATACTTCCCTACGCTGCGCAAGTAGTCTTTATAGTGCAAAAGATTAAGAGTCAGGTAGAGTTATCACAAAACAATAATCCAAATTTAAAATTTGTTTGTGAATTTACATACCAACGAAATTGAAAACCTGCGTCTTCTGTTCGAAACTCGTAACAACTGAATTCAAATTTTGAAACCAACCAAAACAATTAGGTTGGATGAGTAAATTCAGGAATTAACTACTCTATTACAGAGTTTTTTTTCTTAGGGGTTTGGTGGCTGACCAAAAACAGCGTTAGACGGCAAAATCATGTTTATTAAACGTCTAACAAATAACACATATTCAATTCATCACTAAGAGATATTAGTATCAGGGAGACACCTAGTATCAAAGAGTTACAACGTAGCTCATGTTATGCACAATGAACCCATCTCCTAGACTGCAGTTGCCCTTCGACGAAATGTGTCGCACAGTTTCAGTAAGGCGTTAAAAAAATAGTAGGGTACAAATATCAATAGAATGGCTAACGCAACAGCAACTGCATACGCTTCTGTCCTTGTCAATCTCAGCGTTTCTGTAAATACCATTTGTAATTTTTAATTATTTTTTGGAGTTTTGGTAGCACGGCATGATTAATAGTACCAATTTATGGAGTGCAAATATAAAATATAATATTATACTGATGTAGCCACGTACCTTGGATGCTGATTGTGTGATTGTGAACTCCGACAAAATTTTTGGACGACATTTTCAAAACCCCTGAAAATGCTCCAGTATTTGTGTCAATTTTTAGGTATGTGTGTTTGTTTTGGCCCACAAAGAGACTGAATCGACCATCAGTTTTGGCAACAATCTAAATTATTGATCAAGAGCGTGATGTTCTGTAAAGAGTAATTTTTATGCAGCCATACACGTTTTTAAATGCAAATTAAAATATTACCTGTCCATTAAAGATAAGTTCAAACTCTGGAATTGGATGCCCCATGGTTCTAAATGGCAGAACCGTGATGGTTTTGAGTAAATGTAGCTCAGTTGGTAGTCCTATGATTTCCGGTGGAACACCAACTTAAAATTTTAACATAAATGAACCATTTAACTGCACATCATTCTCCAATTAAATTTAAGTTTTAAAATATGGACTTGGTGTTTTAAATTTTGAATGAACTTATTAGCTTGTTTGTTATTTGTTGACACCTTTGACATTTAGCCTTTTTCTGATGATTACTGGATGAGTAGAGCCGTACCGATGTCCTATGATTTTTATGAATCGAGTGCTCGAGTTAGCAGTCACATTAATCGTGAAAATAAAGTTTGGTCTTTGGTATTTGAAATCAGAAACGATTTGGACATCTACGAGCACAATTAAGAGTCGGCATTTTGGTGTGATTTCAAAAGGCAAATGAGATAAGATGTTCCATTGTTGAATTTGCGAAACAAAAACTCATAGCAACTAGAAAATGGAGTTACTTTTATGTCGTTTTATGGTTTTTTCTAAAGTTTTCTGCCTTGCCTCATAAACAAAAAGAATGCGTTGCAAGGCTGTGATATGAATTTTTCAATATTTTCCAAGAAATGTGACAAAACAATAATAATTCAATTACCAGTTGCTATTAGATTTTGGTGTTTCGTAAATTCAACAACGGAACACCTCAAGCTCATGCGCCTTTTGGGATCAAGCTCAAGAATCATTGCTAATGCAATTTATATATGAATGATGTGATATAAAATTAGTAGAAACTTGATATGAATTGTAATTAATTCGAGACTGTACGCACATGATTTGATCACTTGACCATTCGAAAGGATAATGAACACCTCCGGTTTTTGAATGATGACGAAATTTGAAGCGCGTCCGCTTAATTGTAAAGGCAAACCATGAAATACATCATTATTCGGAATTTGAAGGTCCAGAACTTGGCAAACAGATACACTTCCTCCGGGATTGAAATAACCTAAAAATGACAATGATTAATTTATAGCTTGATTGTATTTGGGCTGTGTATTGTATCATCTATGCTCATAAATGTAGACAAAAGTACAACCAAAGTAAGGGTTTGGGTTAAAAGCTATTGTTTTTGTTAACAGGCAGGATACCTTTTGAGTCGCAATATAAATATATCACAAGGCATCTCTGTACCTTGTAACCCAAAAGACTGAACGGATCTTCATGATCCATGCAACAAAAAATAAGAAAGAAATCGACTCATAAGCTGATCGTCATGAAAATTCTCAACTTTATTACTTGCTAGTTTTAGTTAATATTTCCCTGTGGTTTATAGATAATAACCGTTGGATGCGAATGCCAACTGGCGAGCTTGTAGAAAAAAGATCGTCTCATAAGTTTGGTAATAATTCCGCTCTTTTTATCCCCAGCCAATGTGTCAATCAACAAACAATAGCTAAACAAGTAAACAAACTTTCTTTGGAAGGTGAAATTGAAATTACGTTAGTAACCGTCGAAGCTCTTTTTTGTGACCTCAGCAGGTCAAAACGTGAAGTGATCTCTGGAGGTCACAAAAGTGAATGTATTGACCTGAAACCAATATGTGTGTAACCAGAGAAGTCTGAACGATCACCTTGATGTATCACATGCCCTGTACATGTACGCACCGTACAGGGCATGTAAGGTGCGTACTGTCATTTATGAAAATTCACGTTGGCGGGGTTACAAAACTGCGTACACAGAGGCGGTTTTTAAATTTTTCGAAAAAATAAACAATTCATGCCCCGGGGAATTAAAAATCCTTTTTTAATCCGTTGACAACACTCCAAAATGTTGAACAATTTCGAAGTTACGCGTGCCTTAAGTTGTTTGTTTTGTACATGAAATTGAGATTACAAAATTGCCCCAGCCCCAAGGGTTTGGTTTCTCAAACTTTTCATCCACCGAAATCAACTAATTTCAACAGCATGGAGCATGAAGAATCCGAATATAAACTCAATAAAATTAAAAATCTTCACTTCGTGACGATTTTGTATCGCCTTGAAAGCATAAATGCTTTAGGCTCCGGATGCGA
>JAQGBH010000616.1:0-46459 GCA_034698265.1 Sminthurinus aureus
GACAGACAGACAGACAGACGGACAGACAGACAGACAACATGATAGAATAAGGGGAGCTCGCTTCGCTCGCTCCCTAAAATCTAAACATAAATCATGTTTTGAGTTTTGAATTTTGTAATATTTAATACTTAAGCATAATAAGAGTCATAGTACAATTTATTATGTATGTATGCATAGAAGAGATTACGTAAGATCGGTTTATTAAAAATTCACAAACATTATGAAATTTACTAGTCAATTATAAAATCGTGGTAAAACAAACGCCTCTCTCTTTCTCTCTCTCTCTCTCTCCCACACACTGATTTCACATATCATAACTTTGGGTTGTTGGTTGTTGGTTCTCCCATCAAATTGAATCAGAGGAAATTAAATTAAATTCAGCTATCGTTTAGTTCAAAGTTAATTTGATTGAATTTTACATAAGACAGGCAGCTAGGCAGGAGAAGAGAAGGACGAGATACAGAGAGAAAGAAAGAGGAAAAGGGATTAAACTCAACTAAACGAGCCTAAACTGAACTGTGTGGAGTTTTGAGTTCGGAGTTTGGAGCTACAAAGTTTCTACCAATGTATAAGAAGGAAGGAAGAGGCAAACACAGACGAGTTAAGAAATTAAATAAAAGTCCCTACGCATGGCATGACTTTTCACATGATGGTGTAACCTTACCACACACAACCAAATTGTTTCTGCTCCTCTTCCTTCCTGGTTTCTTCTAGATTCTGCTGTAGACTGTAGACTAAGACATCCAATTACCTGTACGACTAATAATCGAATTTACCAAGTCTTACTGAGGTCAGGACTCTAGATTCCAGATTCTAGATTCTAGACTCCAGACGTACCAAATGTGAATTTTCCAGTCTGTGGTTCTGTTTCTGGGTCTGTTTCTGCTCCGGTTAGAGATTAGATTTCACAAGGTGATCACAGTACACACTGTAGACTATAGTGAGACAAGTGAACAAGCAAATGGGAAAAGTAAGAGTGGATAAATGTTCTCGTTTCTCCTTTTTTTCTCTACGGAGGATTTTTCTGCTTCAGTCAAGTCTCTTTAGCTTTTCACTTGGGTTGGCTGGGCTTGATTTGCTGTCTGTGTCTGTGGCTTTGGTTGTGGCGTGGTTTGGTTTGGTTTGGTTTGGTTTGGTGTAGAGCCGGCCAGACCTCTGTCCACATGAATGAATATCAGACGAAACAGAAACAAAAGTAAAAGAAGACGAGACGATGACTCAGCTTTCCTCTATATCTGTATTCTACATCCTGTTGTGCACTGTGTACTGGGCGTGTGAGCATACGTATGAGCATACAGTCGTACAATGCGTAATGCCGTATGATGTGGTCAACTTGTTTGAAGCTTCAAGTTATTTATGTCAAACCGCCGCTCCGTAAATAAACTGACTGTGACTCACCCATCACAAACAACACAACACAACACAGCACCGCACAGGCAAAGGTGAAATGCTAAAAGTGATGATTCGGGAAAAGAGAAACAGGGAAAGGACCACTTCAGCTATTTTATACATGACTTGATTAAGTCTCAAAAATCTCAGCTGGCTGTAAAAATGAACCATTTAATACCAAAAATCTTGACGCGTTATCATATTTCGAGGAAAAATCGTGTTCAAGTATAATTAGTATCATCTTCAGATGAGACGGATTCAGATCCACAGCTCAATTACTCAAGTGCTCAAGGCTCTAGAATCTAGAATCTAGAATCTAGACTCAAATCAAATGTGTTGGTATTTGGTATTTGATTCTCTCAACACTCAACACTCAAAAGTCAGTACTCCAGACTCAAGACGCAAGACTCAAGACTCAAAACTCACAACAGCTTAAGAGAAAATCATAAACATGACAGCTTCAAATAGACAAAAGAAGTCAAGAAAGATAATGCGATACGAATGTGGATATGGATTGAAAAACAAAGCCCACTTGAGCAGCATTCCACTTAAATGATTCCTCTTCATATTCCCCAACCTCATTCCTCAACCACATGCCTGCCAACTCCCATCTTCTTCACATTTAATCTCTCGTCTTACTCCAGCTGAAGAGTGAAGACTCAAGAGTTTCCCTTTATATTTTAGCCAGATCAAAAATCAAAAGGAGATGTGTAAAAGGAATGAGAAAATAAGATAATATTACCGACTACCGACTGTGAGATGTGAGGATGCATAAATATAAATATCTGTACAGTTTAAAACGTAAAACACAAGAGTAGAACAGTAGAACATTAGAATAGTAGAAGGAAACCCAAAATACAAAGTACTAAACACTAGGCGCACACACATAAATGATCTAGCTACTAATCTCAGCTTCAATTTCAAGTGGGTGTTGCCGCTGTTGGTGTCGTTGTATAAAAGCTTATTTTGTTTCCACTTCCCTCATGCTCTCAACTCTCAACTCTCAACTCTTGACTTCCGGCTACTCTCCCACTTGTACGATTACACATGTATTGCGAGATTGTGAGGAGGCAGCACTCGTTTTTATTTCTTCTCCGAGTCTCTAACTGTAGAAAAACACATTCAAGTACCATGTGTAAAAAGTATTAAGTATAATAAAAAGGGAGGAAAGTAGGAAGAGAAAAATGAAAAAGAAAAAACAAGTAAAGGGAGGCCCACCACTGTAAAGAATTCAACTCTAAATTCTATACTTAACTTTCCCTGCACTTTCTCCTCTTTGTGCATCTAATTTTATCCCACAATGCGCGTTGAGCATTTTTAGCATTTACCATGTGCTGTGTAAACACATCACAAATCCAGGATCAAGAATCACGAACCACTGAGACTGAGAATTGAGACTACAATTGTATTGTCCTGAATCGGACGGGAACTTGAGTCATGTAAACAAGAAATATGTGGGAGGTAAATTATACGTGGGAAATTGTCTGCTAACCTCTGCTCTCTGCTCACAAATACCAACACCAATACAAATCTAAACTTAATTGAAACCGAAAACCAAAACATTGGTAGTAAAAAAACCGTTGTTTCACACATGTGTTACACCTTAGACATGACATGGCATGGTAATGGTTAGTGGCTCATGATTCATGACCGTAATAAAAAAAAGCTGGCCTATGCGGATTAAGACATTAATTTTAATCCCTTGCTCTTAATAGTAATTAATCTGAATCTAAATCAAAGTGTGGGATTTCAAGTGTGTAATAATAATAACTCATTTATATGGTGTGGTATTTTTTATATTTTTATACTTTTGTAGGAAATAAATCGACAGAGTCTAGTGGTATGGTTTTGTCTGGACTACATGGCAGACTTTTTGTACCTGTTGGACATTGGAGTTCACTTTCGAACGGGTTACCTGGAGGATGGAGTTCTTCAAACGGATTCGACAAAACTCCGTCATCACTACATGAACTCGACCACTTTTTACATAGACTGTCTCTGTCTCCTTCCCCTGGACTTTTTATACTTGTCAATAGATTTCAATTCCATCCTACGGTGCTTCCGACTAGTAAAAATCTATCGATTTTGGGCCTTTATGGACCGCACTGAAAGACACACAAACTACCCCAACCTTTTTAGGTAAGACATTTAGTACCAAATTTTTCACCTTCTTTTTCATGTTTTGAGTTTTGATGCTTTGATGCTTTGACAGAGCAAAGTAACTAGCACAGTTTGAGTATGTTTGATGTATTTGATTTTGATGCTGATTGCGGTTGTTTTTGTTTTTCCAGGTCTATTAGTCTGGTGCATTACCTTTTGGTAATTTATCATTGGAACGCTTGTCTGTTTCATATAATTCAAAAGAACGATGGCTTTGGAAGTCGAGACTGGGTGTACAAAGAGAAGGCGGATGAGAGAACTAACCCAACTGATGTGGTCATGCATTATCTCCAGAGCTTCTACTGGTCTACGCTCACACTCACGACTGTCGGTGATCTCCCGAAACCTCGGTAAAGCCAAAGTCCAAAACCTACTGTACTTTTTATACTACCGATACCAACAAAAATCTACAAAAACCATGTACAATGTACAAAGCGTAAAATGTAAAGTGTAAACAATGGTTAATGATTTTTTATGGCTGTTTTACTACTTTTTTTATTCTTTTTATTTTCAGAACCAAAGGCGAGTTCTTCTATGTGATTTTTCAGCTATTATTCGGCCTTCTTCTTTTTGCCACCGTGCTCGGCCATGTGGCCAATATTGTGACCAATGTTTCCGCTGCCCGCAAGGAATTTCAAGGTAAACTATCTTACTTTTTTTTACTCCAATTTTAAAGGAAACTTTGCTCAGAAAACATGTAAAAATCACCATTATCATTTTCAAGCAAATTTCCTATTATTTTATCATATACTCTTCAGCCTTGAGTATGCAGAATCTAGTGCATTGGAAAATTATTAGGAGGTACGAGTAGAACATTATGGGTTTTTGATAAATAAGATGCCAAGAATAAAGCAGAAAGATTCCAATGACTTCCAATGATGGATTCTAGATTCTGGAATTATGCATTTTCTCAATTTCTTCTATATGCAGAGATCATTCAGGTTCTCTTGTTGCTCGTTATCTTAGCTGTTGCTGTTGCTACTCTGTATTCTTGTAAATAAATAACTAGTGAATCGCAACAGTACATTTGTTTCACAAGGATGTAAAAGTGCTGTTCTCTAACAACTAAATACGAATATTGTGGACCAGGAATCAAGAACCCAAAATACAGAATACAGAACAAAGTTGGGAAAGGAAGTAGGATCCAAGAAAGAAGCGCAGGAGAAGGAAATAATTCATAACTAAGTGATATTAAAGCACAAATAAATTGTGTCCTTTCATGTATAAAAGTTAGTAGGATGGAGAAAAAACATGTTTATTCTTTGTTCATTCACGTTCCAAGTTTCGTGCTCGGAGCTCCATGCCCATTTGTATGAACACACATTCGGGAATGTATTAAAGAAAGACAAAGTAGCTGAAAAGATACAGATGAACGGGAATAGAAAATCTATCATATGAGCAAGTCTAGAGTCTGGAGTCTGGAGTCTGGGAATCAAGCGACAAGTCAGAGTAGTTGTCTCTCCGTTCTTTGCTCTACGCTCTGTGGTCTGTGTTTTAGGCTGTAGACTGTAAACATTTTCTCTTTACTTTTACTTTCATGTATATTGTGCACACATTTGGGCATAAACATGAAAATTTTGAAAAGTTGCGGACAGAAGGAGAAAGTGAAAGGGGCGAGTTGGGAGTTTGGAGTTGTGACTTGTGAGTTGCATGACACGTGGACCTTGTTCCTTGGATATTTTCTTCTTTTCCACTCAATTTCTCTCTGTTCATTTCTTTTGATGTCTTTACAGTGCAGCTCTATTATTTTTCTCTATTTCTATTTCTATTTCAGTTTCTGTTCTTCTACTCTTCCCTTCCTCGTTTATCCTTATTTCCTGTGTGGCTTTTCCTCTTTATATTTATATTTATTATTCCTTCCAGATGCTTCTACTTGCCCAACTACGATCCACGATCCAACATACAAGATTCTCGCTCCAGCCTTGAGACTCGAGACTCTAGACTCTAGAATTCAGAATTCAGGAAGATTCATAACTTGGAAAAGTATTACAATTTCCTTCTCATTCTTTTCACCATTCATGTTCTTGGTCTTTCTACTCGTTCTTCGACCAATACCAAGTAGCAACCATCAAAATCATCATAGTTATTGTCCCTGGCATCGACGTCGCCTTGGTCTTGGTCTTCATTGCCATTATGTATGTTCTCTGTACAGATATATCAATAGACATACGTATACTTGTAACCAAGATCGACATGGGTCATCATCACGCATCATCCTCTATTGATAATATCTACAATGAGGCAAAAATTTTCAATATGTGACCAGAATCTTATACATCGTCCGCCTTTTCCCGTTAGCCACTCACCATTCTATATTCTATATTCGATATATTTGGTAGTCGGTATTCTGTATTCAACAAGCATCTTCCAAATCAGGATCAAATGCTTCCATGTTCCCCGAGATAACTTTTTGTAGGCCATTTTCCTATATATACTTATTTTATATGTACAAAGAAATGAAAAGTAGAGTAGTTTGGAGAAAAAATTACCTACACTTTTACTTCATCAGAGTAATAAATAGGAACTGTGTACAGAGTACAGTGTACACTGTATCTACACCGAGTAAAGGAGGAGATAGTAGAGAAATGATGTGAAAATTACGAATATTACAGCTCATTCCCTCATTTATTGATTCTCCTTTCATTTGCTACTGCTTTTAAGACTTGTGATGTATGATTGCCTGTTTTTGATTCAGTTTAGTGGGTAGAAAAATCAAAAGCTGGTTCAGTGTTCAATGTTCAGTGCTTTATATATGTGTATGAAATAAATGAGTCCAGAAACTAAAATCTAGAATGCTCTTCCATTTATTTATACGGAGGTAAAAGTTGGAGCTCCTTTGCATTGTGAATAGTGTATAATATATTATAATATAATATATGTGTGTATATGCTCATGATTCGTGATGTACATGCCTACATTTGGATGCGTCTGGTTTGGTTTGGTGTGGTCTGGTCTGCTTGTGAAAGGGAAGAAAGAAGCGGAAAAGAGCGAGAGCTTATGTTTTCACTTGTGACAGGAGAGAGAAGATGAGCGTTCCGGAGCATTTCCTATTGTGTGTCGGCATTCTTGTGTGAATTCACAATCCACAAAATAGTTGAAAGATAATAATAGTACGGAATAGGAAGCTCATGTACATGTATAGGTACCTTGTGCATAAGGCAGATGGTAGATGTATGTATGAATATGATAAAAGTTACACCAAGTTCACTTGCACATGCGGACATTTACTATAGTCTATAGTATACTTGTTTCTTTGGGCGCCGAGCTTTATGGTTAACTTGAATCAAAATTTGTTACTCGTCGTCATCTCTTGCTTTTTTGTCCGCTTCTTCTTGTTCTTCTTCTGTCTGTATTTTTATTCTCTTGTATCTTGTACCGCGGTTTTTCTGATACTGGGTGCTTCATCTTACCGTCAAGTCTTTTTCTACAGATGGAAATCTTGCTTATTTTTTGTACCTTGTTTCATGTCTTGATCTCACATTTGTATCTGTATTTGCTACTCGATACTCAATACTCAATACTCAACTCATGGAGATGTCAGGTTGATATCTCATGTAATTCAAATAGTCTCACGAGTAATAATAGCAATAATAACAATCATAATGATGTGGGGTATATTCAAAGACCTTTGCAAGAATAGGCATAGTACACTATATATATAAAGGATAAAGTATACAGTATAAACTATTGTATCACAAGATGCCAAACCAGTGAGGCCAATGTCTTTATGTATTATTTTCATGTCAGATGAATAAAGTTGAGCAGAGTTCAACTTTCGAGTATTAGACTTTCCCTCTCTCCATTCTATCTTTTGCGATAGTTGATGGACTTATCTGATAAGTATAGAAGCAATATTCATCTTTATATGGATAACATACAATACACAATACACATGCATCTACCTTCAATGTTCAGTGTTTTGCATTATTGTGTGATACAGTTTTTTCCATTGTGATACCATTATGTACCATAAGTTTTATATAGAAAAGAGGAGACGAAACGGTGCAAGAGCAGAACTGAAACTGAAACTGAATGAAAATGTACCTACTAAATACAGACATTCGTTATCTGTATTCTGTATTCTAGATTCTAGATTCTAGAGTAATATGAAGATGGGGTATGAAATAGGAGAAAGATGAATTTGTAGGTTGAGGTGTAGTTAGGAAGCCGTCAGGGTGAAACTAAGTGCGTACTTTACGAGTGTGGCAGTATCCATTTTTCCTCTTCTTCTTTTACCTCATTTCGCTCTTTAGGTATGTAGTAAGTACATTGCAAGTATGTATACATGTGTACATGTACGTTTTTTCATCCCGTCTCCATCTTCTTATCTCTTCACTGACAATGAGGAAGAAAGGAATCCAACTAGGCAACTAGGCTCCGGCTCGTGTTCATCCAGAACCAGATCCAGATCCAGATCTTCCGACTCATGTTAGTTGTTAGTAGCTCCTTCATTTTTTTTTACATTTTTTTATTCTCTTTCATCCTTTCTCTCATTACGTTCCACATTTTCTCCTTTCTTCATTTTCCACGTTCTTCGGTCCTCGCACTTTCCAAATCTCTCTAGCACACTTTGTTTCATCATGTGACGGAGCCAAAATTACTAACTTGTTCTTTTTGTTCCTCTTTTTTGCCCCTTGTTTTCTTTGCTATTCTACTTGGAATTCCATACCATTCCATACCATTCCATTCCTTTGAGTGGAGTACTCCAGTGGTGAAGTTCTAGAATGTAGAATGCAGACCGTTGAATCTGGAATCTAGAATCTAGTTTCTGTATGCTGCAAACTGCATACTTTAGACATATTTTAATCTGTAGCTCTCTACTTAGAACCAAGTAATTTACACGATTCCTTTTCCCTGTATTTTATTTATCTCTCTTTTTGTGTCTTACTATTTACAACTCACTGCCTTTGTATGTATTGCACAAATACATTTGGATTTTTTCATGGGTGAATCAGCAATCCTTAAGTTGTAGGTTTTTGGTTGTAGGTACTTTCATGATGAGGATTGTTGTTATGTGTCTTGTGTATCGTGTCTTGTGCAGCATAGAATAGCATATGGAATACAAAATGAACATCAACATATGTACAATGTACATTGTACAACATATAGACCATACATTGAGCACTGAGCACTTTACATTTTGTACTATAATCAAGTTTTTTTTCGATGCAGTATAAAAGGAACCAGGTTTTAATAAAGACATTCACCGAGCTTTTATCTTATTCAAAAGGAAAGGGAAACAAATATTTTTATCCGAATGTTAAGTCTTTTTGACATATTTTATTCATTACAGCTTGAGCCTCGAGGTCGAGGATGTATGATGCATGGGCTGTTGTATAGCCATATATTTATAGATTAAAAACGGTCCGAGTACTCAAGACCCTTTGCTATGTGCTGTCTGCCATAAATATTTTATTTAAACCATGGATTTCACTTTTCAAATCCTGTTCCCGTCTATTTTGTTGTTTCCGTTTTACAAAAATATTTTTCTTTGGTGTAAGCACATGTTTATTCGTCTAGAATCTAGAAGCTTGAATATTGCACATCATTCATCATTCATTTTCAAGTCTTTTGAAATCTAGAGCTTAAAATCTTTTTAACCTGACAACTTTGTACAATGTACAACGTAAAAGGTAGGTTGTAGTTTGTAGATAAATGTACACTTATTTGAATACAAGTCATGTTTAAATAATCAATAAGTGTTGCTCATTTTTGTGAAAGTACTAGTGTGTAAAGAGGAGAAAGTGTTGTAATGATTCGTACTATTTTGGTCTACAAGGTGATAGTTGGTATTTGATATTTGGTTGTTGACATGTTTCGCAGTTGGCTTGATTTGGCTTTCGTTTGCAACGATTTGGTAAGAGACTGGAGAAAAATCTAGTTGAATGCAAAAATATTAAAGGGTGAAGGCCAATGGAAAGATGTGATACGATATGATACGATGTACAATGTACAATATGATATGATGTGATGTGATAAAACGGAAGAAATTTTTGTAAAGAAAGTAAAAAGTTTCTCAAGGTTTTTTCTTCTGCTCTTCTGTTCTTCGCTTCTCAGTCTTCTCAGTCTTCTAGGTACTCAATCGTAAATCGTAATAGAGGGAAAGCATGACATTCTTCTTCTTTCTTGCGTCTTTGTTCTTTTTCTACTCTATTCGCTATCTAGTATCTACTATCCACACGTTGTTTAATCTCAAATAATTTTCCGTCGGCACGAAAGTAAAAAAGATTTTCTTTCTTTTCCCTTCTTTCTTCAGTAAAGAACATCAACAGCTCACATTATGCTTCACATCTACATATGTTTTCCATATGTACATTGTTCATTGTACATTGTGTATTGTACAGGAACTTCACAGCTCCCTTCACAATTCACAATAGAGAATATAATAGAAGAAGGAGCGCTAAAACAAACAAAAAATTTTTAAGAGGCAAATGACTAGACGCAGACATTTCCACTTACTAAAATAATAGCTCTCTAAAGACTCAAGACTCGAGACTCTAGAATCTAGACTCTAGAATCTGGAATCTAGACTCAAGACTCAAGTATGAAGACGCCATCTCTTTCTTCATTACTCCTTATAAATGTGAAATGTGGAACTGAAATCATACAACATACATTCAAATGGTACGTTGGAGAACAGAGACTGGAAAATGGAGAACAACGAACGTATGACGGGGAAAATTATACAATATTATACCAAGCTCAAAGCACAAAGTACAAAAGGACATGAAAGGAGAGGGCTTTTTTAAACACTGAAAGTCGGAACTGGAATATGTAGCAATTTTCTACCAGTTCAGTTCTTGCTCTGTTTTACAGTTTTGAAGAAATAAACTGTAACTTGTACGTTGTACGCTGTACGTTCTAGTCGGCTGATTGTAGATTGTAGATACTACTGTACTATTTGTGTATTCCTACATCTTAACACACGAGACATGAGGAAAGAAGCTGGACTGATTAAATCACTTTTGTACAAATGTTTACATCCTTCTCATTCTCATTCTTGTTCGTGTCAAATCGAGAACCGAGACATTTTCTGCGTGTAATACTCACGGATAAGTAAATTTATACATGTACAATGTACATATCGTGTGTACAAATGTCTACAGATATTCTATTTGTCTCTATCTTTAACCTGAGAGCTTATGTAGAAACATTCATCTTAAATGACACCCAAAGTTTCTTAAATTAACACAAACATTTCCCCTGCTCCGCCTCTCCTCTACGTTTATTTCTACTTTCTTTTTCTCTCTCTCTCTCTCGTTTTTACAGCAGAACAGTTCCAGTGCAGTTGTCCAAAACTATGTGTGTTTCTTCACAGTCCACAGTATCCCCACTAATTAACAAACTTGAAACAAACTACATTTCTGAGAGTAAACATCTCCAAGTATCCCAAACTATTTAACCTTAAGCGTCTCGTAATTTTTGTAAGGCTACTCCACTCAAAGGACGTGTAAAAAACCCTCATAAAACAAGGTCATAAAAACCGATATTATAATTTTCTCCACAACTCACTCCACGTCCATTCTCCATTCTGTATTCTGTATCTTTCAACCTTTTTTATGTTGAATGTTGATGTTCCAGGTTCCAGTTCTGCCGCTTTACGGACTGTAGACTTTACAATACAGATAGAATGTTCTTTGCTGTGTCATTTGGAGAATGTAGATAATTTAATTTTTGTAGAGGAGATTACGCATTACGTAAATGACAAAGGCAATGACAGTGAAAATGACCATGACTGGAACAGGAACAATAATAATATATATATATATTATTATTATTATTACCATTAGCAATTAAAGAGGTCGCCGTGTGATGAAATTAGTTTTTGTTTTCCCTTCCTAAATTTTGTTTTGTGTAAGCCAAACCGAAACCGAAAATGAGATTGAGTCTGAATTCCGAGTTTCATATGTATTTTTAGTGGGATGAAACTTAAGATTTTTCTTGGATAATGGATATTCCAATTTCCTGGGCGTCAAATATTGAATATTACATGTCATATGTCATATGATATTATTATATATACCACATTTGCCCTTGTCAATCTGGGTCCATGAGATTTAACAGCATTTTCAGGTTTTATGTCCATCAGTTCCGGGAAATTTTTGTAATTATTATTTGTATAGAAAGAAGGGATAAATAAACATGATTGCGCCAGTGGCATAATTAAACACGCGTGACATTCATCCGTAACTTTACACTCTACAGTCTACACTGACATTGTAGATGGCGAATCGGATTCGGATTTGGATTTTGATTCGGATTGGAGGGGGCATATTGATAATGAGTAATGAGAAATTGAGGAGATGAAACAAAGCTCAAATGTCCACGTTTATATGAACATGGTGATAGCGACAACGACAACGGTAGCAGTAATTGTGATGCTGATGATGTGTACTGAAAATTACTTTTGATTCCATGGAAAGTCATGGTGAGAGCCTTTGGGAACATTAAAATTTGCATTTACATTTCAAAACTCCTCCTTCCTCGTACACATACAAATAAATGTACGTGTATCTACTTACCATTCACCATATGTACAATGTAGAAATGGTGGATTTGCAAAATTGATGATACCCTTGTTCAATTCTACTTTGTACTTTGTACTGAGTCAAGCAAAATCATGCGTTGATTTTGTTGCGGATTCTACTGTACTCTTCTCCCAGTATACACAATTCACACGTTACATGTGAGTGCAAAGCACCAAATTCCATTTTCCATTTTGAACAAAACTTTGACTAAACATCATACACATGAATATGTATACATTATACATGCACGGTGTACTTCATGTGGTGGACTAGTTTATCTATACTCTAGACTCTAGACTTTAGAGTCTAGAGTCAAACCATTTCACTTTCTGTGGGCTCTGGGTTATCGGAATTTGACTTGTCATTGTACAAAACAGAAAATAGAAAACACATGCAGTGACACAAATATTCAAACTTCAAACTATTGGTATTTCATTTCACATACTTGTCCAATGTGTTTGTATTTTCTACTCCTGCACAAGTCAGTCAGTGTACATTGTACATTGTACCCTGTACAATTTACACTTAACACAGATGCAATCAATGACGATCCATATACATTATACATACTTTGCACGTTCAAATGAATTTTCTCAAAAACTTTAGCTCGATCCCTTTCTCCAGCTCGCTTGTACATTGTACAGTGTACAGTGTACAGTGTAGGTGCAATTTACAATTTACAGAAAGTACAAAAGCACAGATACAGCAAAGTTCTTGTATAGTTTTTAATTCCTGTGTACCTACGATGTACTTTGTCATGTATTCTGTTGTATGTCGTACATAATTCACTGTACATTGTACATAAATACATTAGAAGTTAGAAGGTAGTTGCTTGGGTATTGGAATAAACAAGAGAATTGGTGAAAGGATCCAAAATTCCATGACACGACATGGAATTTTCAACTTGCTTGCGAGCAAAAATAAATTGTCTTGTCTCTCCATCTATTTAAAGTAGAATGAGGGATGAGGAACGAGAAACATGAGTCATCAAATTTTTAATGTGATTTCAAAATAAAGTTCCTCTTTTATTTCTTGGTTCATTTCGTTCCATTGTACTCTGTTGGAATTGCTTTCTGTTGTACATCGTACATTCTACATGCACCATGCACATCCGTGTTCCGCATTCAATTTTGTGGTACTATTTTGCTATCACTGTAGATTTTAGGTAGTGTAGAAAGTATAAAGTTAGAAACCCTAAACCGTACATGCATAACTGCATTTCATAGCTATAACAAGTAACACACCATGTAACATTTCTCACTATGTTTCCACTATACTTTCCAAGTCATTTTATTTTAATGTTTAAACTCTTAGTATCCAATCTCATCAAAATAACACGGTAAATAAAATAAAATGATTTTGCCTTTTCTGCTTTCTCCAAGTTTCATTTTATAATGACAAAACTAAAAACTAAAAACTCCAAACATTACTGATTACTCACTACTGACAACCTAACCAACAGACTAGCAAGAGGCAAAAAAGAGTACATCATTAATTATTAATTTTTTATGCAACACAGAAATTTTAATGCAAAGTAAAACCACCTTGATTCTCTAGACTTTATGTTCTAGATTCTACGTAATGACAATGCCCTTCCAATTTGAAATTTTATCCATAAAGTTTGTTCTTAATGTAAAATTTAATAATAAAAAATGTTGATGCAAAAGCATAGAAGATATAGGATTTTAAAATGTCATTGTAAATTGTAAATTGTGGCTATTTCACAATTTGAGCTCATTTGGTTGATTTTTTCTATTTATGAGCAGTAGTCAAGTTTCGTGTTCAGTATTCGGTAGTTTTAGTTTCTAGTTTCTACTATTTATGTTTTAGCACTTGTTTAAAATTTTAAGGTTATGATAATAAATAAGGATAAACAGTCGCTGTTCTCTACACTCTCAAGTCTACACTCTATGTAATCTACTGTGGCTTCGTCGAAATACTGTACGACTATAAGTAAAAACATTCAAGCAGATTTTTCTATAGACACAGATGTGAAATTTCTAATGTGGCGAATGGAGCTGAGCTATCTAAAAGCTTTCTCCAATTTGATGCTGGAGCCTTTCCTTCTAGATTCTACATTCTAGACACTTTTACCTCTATTCAAAAGGATCCTAAGTGAGTCCAAAGTCGGGTCATAAACGTTTGTTTCACTCTTGCAAATGATACGACTTGGGAGTTTGAAGCCAAGAGGTGTACAAATTGGAGACTGGACGCTGGATGAGATGTAGAATTTAGAAACAAAGTAACAAAGACATGGTTAAAATGAGAAGAAAAGCCTAAGGAAATGCAACATTTTTTTTGCTATCATGGTCATTGTCATTGTCATTCTTGTAGTTGTTTTCCTTGCCTTTCTCTCCTGTTTTTATCCTTACTCTATACGATATACTCTGTACAATCTAAATTCTACATTCTAGGTGCTACCCATTGGCCAATGCATTGGCCAATGCATTATACAACACAGGGTATTGAATTACTTTTACTTGTGTGTGCATGAGAGCCAAAAGACCGATTCAAACGATATGAACAAATCCCATGGTAAATATTATGGGATACAAGATAAGTGTCTGTATACACTGTACATATGTGCATATCCAACTCTCTATCCCTTTCTCTTTTTGTTCAATGCACAATGTACACTGTACTTTGTATTCAGTGCATACTTGGTTTTGTATAGAATGTAGAATATAGAATATAGAATTTAGGTTTTGTCTATGTTCTACATTGACATTGTGGGTTGTGCACTGTTTGTACCAAGAATCAAGAATCAAGAGCCAAAGCGATAAGAGCCAACCAAACAAAACACAAACACAAAAACAAAAACACGTAGACAAAGAGACAGAGAAAACATCTAGAATCTAGCTTGGAGCTCGAAGCTTGGAACTAAGCACCTCAAATATAATGCTAAACAACAAACATGCAACTCAATTGTGAACAAAATCTCTGCTCCAATCCTTCATCTTTTTTTCTCGTGTACGTTTGTAATGTATTGTGTAATACATACTACATTGCGTATTGTACAGACTTTGGTTTTTCATGTAAACTGTAGAAAAATAGTATGGGGATGAGGATGAGAGATACAAGTACATAGATTTGTAGTATGCATATATTACATATAGACATGCATTCGAAATGTGGAAAAAAATAGAGTACAGAGTATAGACACAAACGCGAACAGAGACGCATGCAAAAATGATATGACGTGCGCATACTAAATTCAAATGATTCCCATCTACACTACACTCGATACTCCAGAGTTCATGCACCATATACACCGCTTCCTACTTTCTATTTTCTCTCTATTTACCACTCTTCTTTCTATTTTGTTCTCCTAGTTCAATTTCAAAACCGAGTTTCCGTTTTATTTCCACTTGTACAATATTATTATACATACGTTTCATTCCAACATTTACTTTATTTTTAGTTTTATATTATTTAGTATTCTTATTTCAGTTCAATTTGTATCCGTACTTGTTACTTTCTTTCGTCATATTGTAGTTGTATATTATATATTATATTGTAATGTATTGGATTGAAATGAAAATACATTTATTTTGCTTAGTGTTCATTGATCATTGTTCGTTGCTCGTCTTTCGACTATAGTTTACTGAACCTTTGTAAATTTCGGATGATTTTAAGGTAGCTCCACGTTCCAAGGTCCGTCATCCCACCAAATTTGCTATTTTTCAAATGTTTGACAATTAGACTTTTGATTTTTGGCATTTGACATTTGGCTTTGACGTAAAGCTGAAAATACAATCAACTCAAGAGAAATAATAATAATAACAATAGCCATGAAAGACAAAAGTCAGATGAACAAAGACAAAGATCAACGGATTCAATAACTTGAAATTTGAAACGTAGAGCAATCACGTGATCAACTTCCCTTTGTACTACGTACCACAAGTATATAATATTTCAAATACCAGTGTGCCAGGATGACTGCATTGGAAATTGAAAAACATTCTTTATTAAAATAATATCAGTTTATACTGCTTTCATATTTTAAAAGAGAAAATCACGGATTTGGATTTGTGAGTAAAATATTTGCATTAAAATTGCCCTTCTACAACGACATGTACATATTTTGTAGACAACACAGCAGACTGCAGTTTCAAATCCAATACGAACAAGATTTCAATTTCAAGTTGTAATTGGCAATTGGCAATACCAAGATAAATGTGACTGTTGACTGTGGGAATAACATTCACAGATCAAAAGGGGAAAGTGTACAAAATTGGCGGAAATAAACATTTTTGTTTACTTCCTATTGAATATTGGAAGTTGAAGGAAGGAGGAAACCAGTATCCTCGCTTTCACTCAGGATGAAGAGTTCTGTAGATTCTAAGATTCTACAGATAGAGATATCCTCGTTAGTGTTGAGTGTTGAAATCATCAGACAGAAATATTGCATATTTGGATATTGCACGTTTAAAATTACGGATTTTCTAGTCTCAAGTGTTGAGTGTTGTGTGTGGAAAACTGTTGACGTATGAGGAGAACAAAGCGGAAGAAGGAACGAGGACGGATAACAGAGCGAGGAGAGTGGAGGAGGAAACGAGAACTTTTCCCCTTTTTTGTTCTTATGCAATTGCCTTTGCTACATTTTTTGTGCTACTGTAGCTAATAGCTTATACGAGTAGCAGTGGCAATAGCAGGAATATACATATTTATGTCTGTCTACAGATATACAGAGTAGTGAAAATAAAAGTAAAAAAAGCATCGTCTTCACTTATCCAGCTTCATGTTCATAGTGGAAAGCGACGAGCGTAGAGCACAGAGTAAAGCGTAAAGAGTAAAGAGACATGACATGGGATATTATGCAGGTCTGTAGATCGTAGACTGTAGAGTGTAGAGTGTAGAGTGTAGACGGTAGAGATAGAGCAATGTTGATTCTACATTATATATATACATTATGTATATGTGTAAAAGAGATCGATACGTTACCAGAAATAGAAAAGACTTTGTAACCTAATTTCAGCTTGACTTCTCTCCCCTCTCTCTGTACTCTACTTTATATCCACTCCACTTTATCCGTAGTCATCCGTCCCCTTATGCACACACATACAATCTTTATACTTTCTATCGCTTTCTCTCTCTCTCTCTCTCCGTTTCTCCTTGAATCTCCAATGTCACTTCTATGTTTAAACGTTGTCTAGGACGAGATCGAGATCCAGACCGAGAACGAAAAGGAGAACACACACAAGTCACTTTATAACCACCTTCAATCTTCATCGCCTGTCTGTACAATGTACAGTGCACAGTGTACACTTTACAAATTGGTTGAAATAAATGTGTACATTGTACATGGTACAAATGTCTGTTTCTGCCTCTGATTGTTTCCTTGCTATCTTATAATATTATGATATTGTGTCATGAATTTTCATACGAAAGTTTTTCCATGTGTTTCCACGCATCTGTCCCTTATGACCGGATTTAAATTGGATCCTAGATTGTACTATGAATGACGGACTAGTCTAGAGTCTAGACTTGTGATTTCTGACTTTTTGAATCTATGCACTATGCATACGTATAATGTATCATATGATATATGATATGTGATACATGGCTCATTACAATATTACAGCCACACATTCCACTTGCCTCTGTAAAAACAGGATTTTTGTCCCTCTGCATAATATGCGGAAGGAAATAGAAATCTTATACTGAACAGAAAAACAGAGAACAGAGAGAAAATAGGGATGTAAGGAAGTGAGAAAGACTCAAAATATGCATGAATTTATTTCTAGTTTCTAGTTTCTGCAATAACACAATATATTATTATATAATGCATATTGACCAGGAAAAAGATCGTGAATGTTCTCTTTCTCCTTTGCCCCGATTTTATTTTAGATACTTTTCACTTATTCTCGAGTCATCTTTTAAATTTATTTTATTTATAAACCGTTGCAACTGCAAACTGAAAACTGGAAAACCAGCCAGAAAATTTCAGCACACGTCACAATTCACAAGTCACAAGGAGTGAAAAACACTAGGCCTTGAGCTAAATTTCAGAGAAATTTCATTTTGTAGTAATTTTTAAAATCCTTTTCCTCCTTCTTGATTTTTGCCTATTTCTCCTTCCTCCTTTTCCCTTCCTAATTTTACAAACGAGTTAAAAAAGTCTCCATGTAGACAAACTCCTGATGTAAAATTCTGAGTCCTCTAGAACCTAGAATCTAGAATCTAAAATAGGATGCAGCCTTTTCCTTATGCATTATATAAAATGTATAACAAATATAGACTCCTTTTTTATACACATTTATATTACTGCATACATTTGAATTGGAGGAGTATACTTAACTGTATCTACAATTAGAAACTTTGCATTATAAATTCAAATGGTAAAAGATATAGAATGTAAAATGTATGACTCCGCAGTCCACAATCCACAGCTTTTGTCTGCATCATACACATGTACAACGCTCAATGTATAGTGTACAATGTATAGTGTACATTGTACAGTGTAGAGTGTACGGGTAGGTAAAGATCCGTTCTTTACTCTTTACATTCATGAAAGTATAATGGAGTATGTAGCTATTCTCTATTCTTTAATTATAATAATTTACATTTTCATTTTCTTTGGAGAAAATTTCCATACGATTCCATGCCTTTTCCAACCGCCAGCCCAAATTCTTAATTTGTGTTTTGCATATTTGCTTAACGTAGCCCAGTGTACAGTGTACAGTGTACAGTGCAGACTGCAGAGTGTACATTGTACTATGTACAATGTATAGTTGTGTATTAATAAGTATGATAAAACAAAATGAAAGCTCCGTTTCTCTCCGCGTACAAAGGAAAAGATGCTAAATTGATGCAAATTCATACTTACTTGTAAATGCATGCCGGCAACCAGAATACAGAGTAGACATTAGACGTGTGCGTATCATACACGCATCAAAGAAAGTTAAAAAACTCCTCTTTTTCACACACTACATCTATCCCCGTCATCTTTCTTAACTATCATGAGAAATGAACTCTCATCTACAATCTACAATCTGCATGTGCTGCTAGAAGCGATCATTTGAATTTGATTTAGACTGCTAAGCCTCTGGCTTCCATTGAACTGGATCTGATTGGACTGGATTGGATTGGATTCAAAAACTCGGGCAAAAAGTTACAAAAAAATTGATCACTAATCTTTCCCAGATTTGAAAATGAAAATCCACAAGAACGCGATCAATGGTATACGTTATGTATGAACTTTATACATATTTCACATTTGACTACAGTTTAGCAGGAGTTTTGCATCAGTCGGATCATCTTAATTAATTGACTCGTGTAGGTTTTGAAGTGTTACATGAGTAGAAAAGTCTTGCATCATATTTACCATAATAATATCTGTGATGGAATCCAGTTGATTAATTGTTATTAAAGTCATCTAGTAGGAGTTTGGTAATGGGTGAAAGTTCAACTCAACTCAACTCAACTCAACTCCACTCAACTAAGTTCAGCTCAACTCGGCTAAGTTTAACTCAACATCATCATCATCATCATGAGACGCTGAATGCTGAACGCACTCTAAAAACGCTAGAAAGTTAGAAAGCTGCTTCTTTCTCCTTGTGAGCGTACTTGTATGCATTATACAGATATCGAATATCGAAATTTGGAATAGGAGAGCAGCGAGGTTAACTGCTTCATGCTCAATATAATTTCTATCCTACCGGATCCAGGACGAGATGAAGAGATGACGAGATGAGTTTAAAGGAGAAAAAGTTGAAGTGAATACAGTTTGCAGCCCATACACTAGTAGATAACTGAATGGAGGAGATGAATGAGGGATGTAAAATAAAGAGGACGGTGTGTTGTGCGTTGTGGGTTGTTGTTGTTTTAAAACCACTTTGACCAAGTTCAATAGGACTCTCTCTAAATATCAACCTTAATAGAAAAAGCTCTCGTTCCTTCTCGTAGTTGTTGTAGCTGTACATTATACACTGCACCTTGTTCACTGTACGCTGTACGTTATTATATGTTGTACGTTGCATGTCTGTAGAAAACGGGAGAAGAAAAGTCTAGGAGAAAGAGGCTCCATTTGAAAAGAGAGCAGGAGCAAGAGAAAGAAGGAGAATGTGGAAGTGAAAGTGCATGGTAAAATAAAAGAAGAAAAGGGCGAAGGAAGAAAGAAAAAAGACGAGAGAAGAGGAGAGAAAGGAAAGTTGAATAGAGTTTAAGCCGAATAGCTTTCATTGAAAATCCTGGTTGGTGCTCAACCAATTTGTGCAAATTCCCCAATCTCCATCTCAACCTCAGGCTCATACTCTGGCTTTGGCTCTGGATCTGGTTCTCGCCGTGGCTGTGGCTTCAGTGTGAATCCCAATCCGGCATAATATGAAATACAAAATAGAAAATCCATAGGCAACTCTCTCTGTATTCTGCATTCTATATTCTATATTTTCTGTTCCATCCATCCAGCGAGCTCTAATATTTAATATGTGATAGAGAGGGGATGCAGAGACTGGTGAAGGAGAAAATACATGCATGAAAATGAGTGTAGAGTGTAGAGTGTAGTGGCTAGAGATGGATTTAAAATATAAATAGGTTGTCTAAATGGTAGCTACAAGCTAAAAACATCCAGCTCACCGATCCTGAGTCTGATGCTGATGATAATGATGATGCTCTAAACAAATTACACAGAGGAAATCTCACCTAATGGGAGTATCTAGCTGCGCCTAAAAACGTGCCTTCTTCCTCATCTCCTCTCACTTACATGTAAAAATCTGTAGACAATCTCCCGTACATACAAATGACGTGTACATTGTATGATGTATGATGTACGATACATGTCCTGTGTCTTGTAGACTTTCAAAATACATTCAAAACGAAACCTTCACAATAATTTCAACATTCACTCAAACAAAATAACCTGCAAGCACAAAGAATTTGAATGTTGCAAATTCCAGTTGCTCCGCTCCCTTTTTCGTTTTTAAAGACGAACAATATAGTTTTTATGTTAAATGTCCATTTAGTTGTTGTCAATTTTTTTGAAGAAGGTCATGAGTAAAAAAATATTATAGTTATTTGTCAACAAGTTTTATTCTTGAATATAATTTACAAGCATTTCAAATTTCAAACGTTTCATGTAAATAATAAATGGTAAATAGTCGATACCATGTTCGGCAAAAAGATATTTTAGATTTTAGATGTTTCCACCGCTGATTTATCGTACACATATTGAGTGTCAAGTGTCAATAACCCAACATACTATTATACATGGCGCAAGATACAGTTTGAGTTTGAAGCTTGGAACTGGAAACTTGGAATGACGTTTCCCCTTTTACGCTGATTTTGATTTTTATGTTCCAGATTCATGTTCATGTTCAGATGCTCTGGGCTTCGGAGCGATGGCGTCAAACGGCTTCTCGTCTTCTTGTCTTTTCTCCGTCAATTTTTTACATAACATCTTTTCTCTCTCTCTCTTTCTCCCTTTCTCTCTTGGATTTGCTTTCTTGCTTTCTTGCTCTCTCTGTAGTTATTACAGCAAGTTTGATGTGGAAATGTGGAATGCATTGACGGCATAAAATAATGTAGGAACATAAAGTGAATGAGTGAGTGAGAGTTTTAGGGATTTTTTCCGTTAGTATTTATTGGATTGGCACTAAAGGGAGATTTAACAAGTTGGTTGGTGCAAGTTACACCAAAAAACCAGTACTAGAACTAGAACTAGAACCAGAACCAAAACCAGTTAGGCAACCAACCAGATACCAGATACCGGATTGGACCCACAACCCACAGAAGCTACATGAGAGTGAGAGAGAAAGAGAGAGAGGCAAAGTAGAAGGAGGAGGAGAAGAGATGGGATAGACGTAAGGAGAATGTGAAATGTAGAGCTCAATTGTGCACTTACCCTTATTTTTATGGGAATTGCTCCTCAACTATAAAATCCCACATATGCATACACATTAAGAATACAACATAACACATAACACACATGGATATGAACATGGACATGGATATTTCCATGAGGAAGCTAAACTCCCAAACTCCATGCTTTGACTACTCTTTCCCTTTCTCTCTCTCTATCTTTTTCTATCCTTTTCTCTTTTTCCTATCGGATCCGCCGTCGTCTTCCTGTCTCTGTATCTTGTATTTTGTATCTAGTAACTAGTATCTATACGTTTCCCATAAGTACATTGACATCCTACTCTACTCTGTTCTGTTTTGTCTGGTCTATCTCTGTCTCTGTCTATATGTCTGCTACATCTATTGATTACCGTCACTCCTTCACTCTATTTACTCTTCTTCCTCTTCTTCTTCTGCTTATTCTGTCTCGCTTTTCTGTTTGATGGCTGCTAATAAAAACAGACTACTCACTACAGACTACAGACTACAGACACCAAAACCATGTACAAAAAATATTGTACAAAATACAAAACACAAAACGCAAAACATGTACGATGAACAAGATAGATAATAGACATCAACATGCTTGTACAATGTAGAATGTAAAATACGATATACGCAACATTCACAACACAATATTATACATTATACATGTACTCAAAATGTATTAGACAACAAAGAGCATAGAGCGAAGAGCACAGCGTTATCCAGTTTCCAGAATCCAACATCTAGTATCTAGTATCTAGTATTTACTACAGCTCAATAGAACTAAACAAGCATTAAATTTAACATCCAAATCTTCAATCTGTCCAAAGTACAATAACCACAGATCAGAATACAGTTGAATCATGTTCACTTCATTTACTCTCATTTTATCATACAATGCACTGTACACAGTGTACACTGTAAACTTGACTGTATTTTATACTTATTGTACATTGTACACTGTCCATTGCATATTGTATCGTATGTTGTATGCATTGTATCCCTCACATGTGATATTTGATACCCTGTGAATAAAGGAAACCAATTAATATTGATTTTCACATGAAAATCTTTTCATCTGCCTCATGCCCTGTACTTTGTACTTTGCACTTTGTGCTTTGGAATTTATACTTTTACTGTCGTTTTTGATTTCGGGTTTCGTGTTTCGGATTTCCAATAAAAGAATGTATATATACAATGTGCATTGTACAAATAAATCACAGAACACACATAATCTCTTGCAATTTTCAATAAATTGCAACAAAATATTTTTCCCTTTTCTATTCAAGTAAATGTATCTATCCCAAGTCACCATTCCCAATTTCACCAATCCACTCTAATCCAATCCAATTTAATTGTAAGTAAAACACAGAAATTTCATAAACGTTCTGTAGTTTCAAAATAATTAAAATAATGGGCATTTTTTATCTCAATTTCATATCTAAGAAATAAAACAAGAGGCATCAGACATTAGGTAATTAAAAAATAATTCGGAATAAAGCAACACAAATTCTAGAGATTCTAGAGGTTTCAGATTCCAGATGCCAGATTCCAGATTTTCCTCAGTTTCTGCTCAGTGACTACGAAAAGTAGCAAAAAACCAAGACTGAGAACCGAGAATTTTCCTGATTACAAAATATAAAATATACGAGGGAAAAGAAAAACAGAGGAAATGAGAGAAAATAAATCTTTGTTAAGGAGAAATTTTTATTTGGAAAAAAATTGAAAATGTTGCTTTCTTCCGCTCTCCTGACACAAAAGACAAAAGAAATATTTCATGATTTTTCATAGTAAACATTAGAGGCTATTTATAATTTACATTGTGTAATATGTACAGTTGACAATATACACAAGTACTACGTTTTTCTCATCATAATGAAGATAAAGCTAATTCCTGATTATCTTAATTCGTCGTAAGTCATAAATATAAATATTATCATCGCATTTGCAAAGCTCAAAGCTTTCGCTGAAAATAGGCATTATTAAGTTATAAGCTGGGAGTACAGAGAAATAAAACAGTGCTCAATTTATACTTGATGCAAACGACGAGAAACTATTACAGTAAAACATGATATCGCACAATAGGAGTTTTGATGATGCATAAAAATCAAAAATCAAAACGTCACCTACAGCCCCCTTGTCAGTGTGCATGGTTAAAATTGTAGATTCTTCCACGATACATAACCACTTTTGTGGGCATCAAGAATCAAGAATCAAGAATCAAGAACCGCAGTTAAAATAAACGTGGTTGACTGTCCTTTTTGTAGGTACTTGCTTTTCCCATATCTATAAATGATGACGATAAAGAACAAGAGAAGCAGAAGAAGAAGGGAAGAAAGGGAAAAAGCACATGAACTAAGTGGGAAGTGGGAAAGAGTGCTCATGCTTAGTTAGCAAAAAAAGGGTAGGGCATTTTTAAGTTTACAGTACTGCAATGATGAGTAGGCTTTCTTCTTGATGGCCTTTGGGTTTATGGCCTCTTTCCTTTTGCACCGTGTACCGTCTACCGTCTACTCTTTACTATGAAAGTCAGTGTCAGAGCCAGATCGAGCGAACGTATGACTGTGAGCGTATTAAGCGTCTATATCTCATATTACAGTATATGTATAGTACTGGTACATTGGAGTAGATGTTACAAGTATGAGGATATTTCTCTGTATATCTGCACTCTGTACGTTATTGCAACAAGAAGAAAGAAAAGGAAAACTTGGGATCTGTTTTCTTAGCTACTTTCTACTTTTTTTTCTTCTTCCTCCGTTCTTTCCTTTCGTGATGCAGACAGGATTTCGCAACTATTTTCCCTCCGACTCTCGCGCGCGGCTTACGTAGTATATGTACGTATGATACGTAATACAATATACAATCTACATGGCACATTGTACATGTTACCACTCGGTTAGAGAATTCAAAATTGTGAAGACTGTAGGCTGTAGAATAACTGTGCATTGAAATTAGGAAAAACCATTCACTTGCAGTTCATGTTTATTGAAAAATGCTATCTAGGCTCTAGACTACTCATCCGTCAAATTATTTGAAGAAATAAATTAATTACTGATAAAATACGCTTCAAATAATCAAAAACTTGAGTTGAGAGATTTGCCAAAAATTTGTTGGTAAATGAATCAGCCGTTCACTTGCAGTTAATGATGCCTTTTCAGTTGTTATTTTTTTAGTTCCTAGTGATTCTATGTACACAGAATTGTAAATTCTCTAAACTCGGGGTAACAGAGCAAAATAGATAGACGTACACATGAACACATGCAGTTATCCATAAATACTCGGCTCATTTCACTTGCCTCGAACATCCAGCATCCAACATCCAATATCCGATATCCTCCTTAACTAGCAAGAAGAAACAAGACACAAGGAACTAGCAACTGGAAACTAGAAACTAGAAACTAGGTGGGCATGAATATACAATATATATGCACACGTATCCAGCATCCAGTATACAAGTGTGCATGAATAGTACAGAAGCCCAAACCATTACGTTACTCGTACTCCTGTTCGTGGTAGTGACTATTCTCACTATTCTTCCATCATATGTGCAGCTCCACCGAAAGAGAGAGTATTTTTTTGTTAGTCTCAAGTGTTTCCTTCTTTTGCTCACTCACACTCTCACTCTCACTTTCTCTACTTCCTCTGCTGTCTGAAACTGAGCTACAGCCTCCTACCGCCTGCTTTCTTTTTCGTTTTCCTCTTCCTCTTCCTCCGCTCACATGATAAGCACAGAGAGAAAGAGAAGAGAGATGCAGAAAATCAATGAGAATCTATATAGCAACGACGACTACTCCACTGCAGTCACCACTCCATACTCCATACTCCATATTCCATGCCAATGTACTCCATACACCATACAATCTACACTCTATATTCTATTTATATATTCTATATTCTACAATATATTTCACAGTGTAACCGATATATTTTGAGCATGAGCTGAACCATTGAGAATTGAGAATGTACGACATACGTGCAAAGTGTAGGAAGTAGAAGGCAGAAAGTACAAGGCACATTCAGATGGTTGTAATATCCTCACACATCTCTTCAATCTTTAATAGCGAAAACACGAGCGACTTTTTCTTTTTCTTCCTTCAATTATTTTATCTACTGTCTTTTGTCACCTCCTCTTATTTTTTGCCCAATATGCACATTTGCAATCTGCTGTACAGTAGTGTCAACTATACCCATACTAACTGCACTAACCATGTTAGTTTGGGGTTTTTGCAAACTCCAATTACTGTTGCAGATTGCAGATTGAAGGTTTTTCATGACCTTTGTCATTTTGCACATTGCACAAGTTCTAGTACAAAATAAAGTTCAAAGTATGTGGTTTGAGGGTATCTTTCTCTGTTTTCATCTAACAGCGGTTTATTGATCTTTGATACACCTAGAAATGCCTACATATGTATGTACAACACATATATATTCATGTACAATGTAAAATGTACACGGGATGGGTGAAAAAGCCAAATTCAAAGGAATTCATTAATATTGCAACTGGATTTACAATATTCATTATAGATCATACATAAATGATAAATGATATGTGAGTGTTTGAGTTTGTGGATGTGTGGGTGTTAATGTCCATCTTTTTCTACTCAATCCTCAATGCGTCTTGGGTAGAATTTGGAACGGAATCCCAATCCAATCCATCCAGCATAAACTGGGTGAATCGATGTCATCTTTAAATAATAAATTAGGATTGTTTGTCTACGCGTCTACGGTGACCTGACTTTTTTGTGGTTGTGGAGCGTTACCGATTATCTAATGACAGCTAGTTGCCGGTTGCGAGAACGAGCAAAGGAGTGAGTATAAGTCTAGAATCTAGAACCTCAAAAAAATGGCATGGTGGAAAAATTTGTCTAAACATCCAAAAGGGAACATAAATGCCCATGTGCAACGTCCATGTACCAGGTACCAGCTAGCAGACGTTGATTCAATTTGTCTCTAGATTCTGGATTCTAGATTCTAGATAAATGATCGCTAATCAGTTATTGATGCTTTCTCTTTCATCCGTAATCATTGACAAAAGAGTTCTAGATTCTAGATTCTAGATTCTACATGAGATAAAATGATGCAAGACATGACTCGACACTCGACACTCGACACTAGACTTTCGACTCTTCTTGATGTGTCATGTAAAGACATTCAATGGATGTGGATTGTGGATAGCCGATCTCACTAATGGATGGAAGATGGAAAAATATGATGACAACACTCTTTCATGTGTTACACCACACTCGATTCTAGATTCTAGATTCTAGATTCTAGATTCTAGATTCTAGATACATTAATTCATTGATAAAACACATTAGTAAAACACCCATATTTTTTGCACGTTTAATACAACTTCTTTCGGTAGTTTGTAGCCTATATTCTCTATTCCGTATTCTGTCGGAGCTACAATGTGGTATTAAATCCATGGGTTTTTATAAATCTCTGGGTGATTTTGATGTGTCCAGATCCAGAAAATTGATGAATGGTAGATCTAGAATCTAGAATACAGAATCTAAAGTCTAGAGGACGGAGGAAAAATTGCAAATCATGGGATAGTTGGTAGTTGACAGTGCAAAAATCAGGAATGAATCCGCCTTCCTTCCTACTCACTGGATCGAATACAAAATATCAGTATTTTGACATTTGAAAGTGCTTGCGAGGCACGAGGCACTAGACACTAGACAGTACGAAGTACAAATTTGTGAGATGTGAATAAAATGTCCAGTTTCCAGTTTCTAACTTCTAGTGGTACACTGCTGAAGCTAAAAACGGGTTTGGGGTCAGCCAGGAGAAAAATTGACAACTATCATCCTCAATGCTCAATTCTAAATACTCAATCCTCAGTGCTTATGATTTAGATGCACCATTGTCAAGTCAGCTGTATTCATCCTACATCGTACATCATACATCATTCCGTAGTTTGTACCTTTTACATGTAAATGGAGTATCCTCTTGTACATTTTGTGCAGAAAACGAGGCTCTGAATTCTCCAGCATCTAGTATGGTAATTGTTGGCAGTTTTGAATGTCCTTGTCGTCTTGTTCCTTATCATCGTTGCTTGAATTGGTTCAAGTTGTCAAGTCAAGTCCGAAACTAGATTCCAGCACTCAGAGAATCCTCTTCCGGATTTTCTCTTCATAAACCACGCAGAATAGAAGGCCTTTCCAGTAGTATAGTAAAATGACATGTATATATGCTACACATGTACATGTAGGTAGAGAAAGGAAATAATATGGTGATATGTGATGGGATTCCACGCTCGAGGAGCTTCAGTTCCACTAAAATACAAAATACGAAATCCAGTGGACGCTAAGTACCTGTATCGTATCTGTATCTGTATCTATATCTACATCTATAAATTTACCTACTTCAAATATTTCACAATTCTATACATCTATACATATTATATGTAAATGTATCATTATCATGTTGAGGAGTGAGAGGAGATACACACCGGATTTAGAATAAAATGTATAGAATATAGAAATCACCATATATAACATGACTTAACATTGAACAATCTATCTTTCTCCAACCGAGTCTCCCTACTCATTACTCACTTGCTTCATTTCCCTTGCACGGTTCTATTCACAATGTCAAAGCTCTTGAATGACGTCATATTCTTGTTTCATTTTCCGTCTATCATCATCATCTGTGCAATGCTCATATGTCAATGGAGGAAATTTTGAAAGGAGTATGGAGTAAGAAACCCTTTTTAGTTTCCTCTATCCTATTTTTCATACTCTCTTTATATTCACCATCTTTTTTGCACGTCCTTCCGGCTCACTCTCCCCCTCTTTCCTTTTCCCTTTACAAAGTACCTCAATTCATCTCTATTCTTCCCCTTCTACTTCTTCTCCTTCTCATCCTCATCCTTCATCTCTATATAGTCAATTATCATTCCATTCTTCTTTGCCTTCTCTACATGGTCCGTGTTCCAAATTTCCAAGGTATCAAGATATCAAGATATCAAGGCATCTACTTCAATGACAGTGACAATGTAAAATGTACTTTTCAAGAACCTTTTTGAAGGAATGTAAAATTCATGGAAATTTTATTCATACAGAAATAGAGTAAAGATCCATGGACTATTTATAGACTATCTGCATACAGTATACACTAAATTTGTCAATGTTAACTTAACTAAGGCTGAAGAGAAAATTTTGAATTTAAAAAGTAGGAAGTAAAAAATAAAGTACATGATAAATGATAACAGAGTAAATATTCTGTTGCCAACTTTTATGTAGTTTTTTTCTAAAAAACTAATTGAAATTTTGCTGTTTTTCTTGTTTAATTTTAGCCAAACTGGACGGTGTGAAGACATACATGAGAATGCGACGAGTGCCCAATTACCTGCAAGTAAAAGTGATTAAATGGTTTGACTACTTGTGGTTAACTCAAAAGTGTTCGGATGAGGAGAAAGCTGTCAGGTGAGCCAGAGTCAAAGTCAGAGGCAAAAGCCAAAATCCAACATGTTTATTTATTTTCTGGCATAAAATCAATAAAACTAATTTACTTGCAACTTGTACCACGTACCATTACAATGTACAATATGTACATATTACATATGTAATTAAGAAATGAAATGAAAGAGGAAATGTTGTACAAATGTATGTAGAAAGTAGAAAGGTGCAAGTGTTTTTTTCACCTTTACAACTTTTAATAGAAAATGTTAGTATACATACATAATGCAATAATATTATACATATGTAGCTGGATATTTTATCATGTTTACATTTGCCTATTTCTCTTTCCCTTTTCAATGGATTTCCCTTGGATTGGATTTGTTCTTCTTTCGGCCATCTTTCTTCAGCTGTCTTCCTGGTAAGTACAAAAAAAAGGGAAAGTGTTTTACTTTTTCCACATTCAACATTTACATTGCCATCCGTAATGCTTGTTCTCCTGTACAGTGTACACTGTACACGGTACACGGTACATTTCTGGTTTTTGCCTTACTATTCGCAATGTGCAATGATGGTGATATTTCATATTCTTCTACTTTACCTAGCTCCAGTCTTCGAGTCTTCCAGTTTTCCAGTTTTCCTGCTTTTTTTTATCTCAATATTTCAGTGCATGTGTGATATCAGAGATATCAGAGCACACATAAACAGAGTCTAGAGTGTAGAGTGTAGAGAGGAGAGAGTAAAGTGTGAAGATTGAAGTGCGTACTCTACTCCACTTTATACTCTTTACTCTCTACTCCCTACTTTGTAACTTGGTATCCATGTGTTTTTGTAGCTATTAAAGAATGAGCGCTTTTCCAAATTGCTTCATCTTTCTATGTCGAGTGACTGTCTGCATGTGTAAATGATGATGAATCTCTCATCTCTCATGTGATCTTTACACTTTACACCTTGCCATTTATCTACAAGCCTATGTACTATGCATGTCCAATGTGTGCACCAACCCGAAGCATCACCATTACCAGTACCAGGATCTACCACCGAACACCGAACACCAAGCATGGAGCATCGAGTATCTCACAGCACAAAATGAGTGTATAAAGCGTGAGCGTGTGAACAGTAAACAGCTAACATTTAACATCTAACATCTAACAGTTCAGAACCCACAACACACAACTCAACACAAAACTTGCGCTGAGGATCCTGAGGATTTCCACATTTCAAAATAAACATGCTTCCCGGATTGTAACTGTATGCTCTATGCAGGCATGCATATGACAATATAAATGACTCGCGTATAATCAAATATCTACAACCTGCAGCCCACATCTTTGTCGCACAACTTTGATGTTTGGTATTTGTTATTTGCCATTTTGTAATTCTGTAACGACAACACGATAGAGAGAAGAATGTATGTGATTTTATAACTATTCTCATTTCTATTCACAATTCATGTTTTACATATTCATGAGTCAAGAGTCAAGAGGATATGCGGACTGCTGATTGTGAGAAAAGTGGATTTAAAAATACATAATTTATGTGTAGTGTGTGAATGTAGTATGATTGTGCTATACACGCTTGAGACTGGAGTCTTAAATTAAGCCACGTTTAATTTTCTGGACCCAAGCGCGTGCTTGTTATGTCTAAATGTTTCCGCTAAGTGTTGCTATTTGCTAGTGTAATCAAGAATCAATATCAATATTATCAGTATTGAGTATTTAATATTGAATAATAACCTTTAAGTTAAATGGTACGGTGGTTTGGTTTTAAATTTCCAAGCTAAATCCAAGAATAAAAACCACTGCACATGCGTAGGGTGTTTTTTAAATTGAGAAATCATAATTTATGTCACTCTTCACTCTACACTACATTCTATACACTCTGACTTAGGGATTGAGAGCCTGTGACTAAAAAGACAAATTCTGAGGGCATTTGTGTGTGTTCTAGAATCTTTACATTCTAGATTTTACAAGAGTTGAGTTTAGTTTTCTTTTGATCACAGTTTGAATTTACGTACCATGTTCAATATACATTGTACATTGTACAAACTTTTAGAGGCACCCCAATTTTGTACGGTGTATGGGGCTCTGATGTATGAAAGAGAAAAGAGGGAAAAGAGTAGAGATGGATTTTACCCTGGATCCTTGATCTAGAATCTAAAATCCAAGATCCATCCAGATTCCAGATACATACGTCATTACACCGTCAGTCATCATCATCTGTCTCTAGTCACTATAGACTGTAGTCTCTAGACTCTACATATTCTGTAAGTTTGAAAGAGAGAAAGAGTTTCGTAAATATTTATTTAATGGAAAACTTGTCCCGTCAAGTTTCTAAGCCAGGAGAAAATTGAAATGTCGACCACAATTCAGAATGAAACGTGAAAGGTTGCCCAACCAAACGAACATTGCATATTACATGGTGAATATACATAATATATAATATATATTATGTAGTTTTAGCTACTACTTACTACACGCTAAATTCCATTCTAGATTCTAGATTCTAGGGCACATTGTACACTGTACACTTTACACTGTACATTTTGTGAGGTACAAGGTCTACAACGGTGAGCGAGGAAAGATGAAGGATGAAGCATTCTTCTCCTGCTTCGTCATCCTCCAACATTATCATCACACACAATGTACAATACATGTCCACACAATTCAAATTCACATGCATCCAAAGTCAAATCCAGTATAATTGCTCAGTCTCTTGTGTAATTTAAGTAAACAACGAGAGACGGTGCACAATGTACAATGTACACCGTGCGTTGTACATTCTACAGTCCAATATCCCAGTGAGATTCTCTACATTGTACGTTGTACATACTACACACCACATGGTTTCTACAGTCTACAGTATCCAATCCATTTATATCTATTCTTCATCCATTCTCCTGGTTACTGGATTTTCTAGTTCACAAATGCTTTTGTAACATTCAATATACAATTCATGTACTCTTTACTCTTTACTCTTTACTGACATATCAAAAATTCAAAATACACGTTAATATTTAAAATGCTAAAATGTACAAACGCTGGATTTGACCTTGAATTTTCTCTGTACTACATATAAATTTGTCATTTGTACAATTAACAATTAACAATCCCACTTGCACGCCCTTAAGTGTAAAAGTAAATGTAACTCCACATTGATTAATTTTCAAGGTAAGTTTTGTGGCCTTGCAACATTGAGGAAACGTTGGAGACTTTGGAGACTTTGGAAATTTACGGTGACGGTTGACGGTCGATTCTTGTCATGGGAAATAAACGGATGAAAGAATGTCAAGTTTTATTGTACTACAAAGTACAAAGTACAAAAACATAAGATCAAGTACAAGTACGTGTATCAATATGATATGCATCATGTTGGATATTCGATAGAGTGTAGAATGTAGAATGGAGAATGGATAAAAACCTTGAAAAACCACATAGGTACATACATTCACATTTTACTATGATTTTTCTAAGCCACGTCTCGAGTCTCCGATACTTTCTATTATTTTCTCTCCATTCCCTGTGTGACTATGAATAAAACATAATGGATAATGGACCAAGAGTATGAAGAATCCATCCACTGACATTGGCACTGGCACTGGTATTGGCATTGGCATTGGAATCGCCATAGAATCTATGCACAATATATTCTACCCTCTAGTTTCTAGTCTCCAGTCTCCAGTCTCTAGTCGCTAGTGGTATAAAGTTGTTATTCATACACAGGAGAGAGTTGGTACGAATAAAATGTACACTACGTATTCAATGGAGCCAAGTCAACTCAACTCAATTCAGTTCAACTCGGCTCTGCCCACCCCAGCTCCGACCAGCCAAGTCAAGCCAAGCCAAGCCAAGCTACCAGCCAACTTTGAATTTCCTGAAGAAAAATGTCGATTTGGTCCTCTAGCCAAGTACTTCGCATAACTACCGACTACCAACTAGGATGCTCTGCTCGATCCTCAATGCTCGATGCTCGAGTTGAATCTTGGAGTCTTACAACTTAGTACGTAAAGTCACAGTTAAAGATGAAGAAAGGCAAAGAATATATATATATATATATATAGAGAGAGAGAGAGAGAAGTGGGCATGGATGAAAAACTGTAGAGAAAAGGAGGAGAAAGTCTAGGAAAAATTGCTTTTGAAGCCTATGGCAGTGTACATTGAACACTAGTGCATATGCATAATACATAGTATATTGTATTATATTATATATTATATGGTGCACGTATAGGATGCCTAGAACATCCAATATATAACATCGCATTCACCAATGTAAGGATATTTGTTCTTGAGATTTTGTGTAATAATCTGAAGATTGGAGGCCTTGGAAAAACGTGAGTAGTGAGTATTGAGTACTGAGTACATGTAATGCAAGGGAATGACCAAGGTAGACATGAACATTGTATGTTGTACAATGTACAAGTAGATACATAGGTAAATGAACCACGGTATTATGTAGACTCTGAACGGACGCTGAACTCACTCAAATTCGCTCTCGCTCTCGGAGTATCCTGAGTCTAGAGTCTAGAGTCTTGAGTAAAGGGTCTTGGGCAATGTGATGGATGAGAAAAATTGGCTGCCTCATGGTTTTCCCATGCTCTTTTGTCGATACTTTATTTAAGTGTATTATTACTTTTCCTAGATTGATGGTCGTCTTTATAACAGCTCGCCATTCCCCCTTCTCCATTCGCCATCTCCATCTCCATTTTCTTTCTCTCATCCATCCTCCTTGCACCTACCTGAAGTCCACTAAAACAAATTGCCCTGTACATATTGGCAAATGTTGTGCATTTTTCTAAGGTCATTTTCTCCGAAACTAAATATCTACTATGTACAATTTACATTGTATAATATACAACGAACCACCGTCCACTCACCATACAAGCAAGCGCAGTTCAATTCCGTTCAGTTCAGTCACGATATTTAAACACAAAATCACCCAAACATTGTGCTCATTTGATCTATGAGAAATGAGAAATGAGAAAACACTTCATTTTTCCTTCCGCTTCTCTCATTAATTATTTGTTTGCATGATGTACAAATGGAAAAATGTACAAAATATGTAGAGTTGAGTGCTGGAAATTTCTGGAATAATGAATTATGTATTGCACGAATATCAAGTATCATTATCAAGCATCAAGTACCAAGTACCAGGAATCCGGAATTTTGTACCAAAATAAAGATGGCGATGTTAAAATGTTACTTGATTTGAAGAGGTTTTCGAAGGAGCATGATGGAATAATGATTATTTTTTTGTACATTTCTAGACAAACTAAAGGCAGAGATAGCAATCAACGTTCATCTGGACACGTTGAGACGAGTTGAAATCTTTCAGAACACGGAAGCGGGTGAGTTACACGTTAAAAGTTACAATTTACCAGCAAAATGTACCTTGTTTAATAATGATGCTCCCTTAATTGTTATACCACACAAACCCCAAACTAAATAGTATTCATTCTATTGTAGTTGATTTATCCAGAAATCCAGAATCTTCTACGTTCATTGTCCATTGTACATGATTTTTGCTCATTTATTGATTTCTTTTATACAGGCTTCCTATGTGAACTCGTCCTCCGACTCCGACCGGTCTTATTCTCTCCCGGGGATTATATCTGTCGCAAAGGTTCTTACAAAAACTAATTAATCCAATCCAAGAACACATAATATAACACAACACAATACATGAAAACATCAAATAAATCGAAATAACACTCAAATATCAAATATTATAGAATAGTCAATGCATCTTTCATGCACATACAAACACACTTTTATTTTATTTATTTAAACATTCCGCAACAAACTACTACAAAATACAATTTATAAAGTACAAAAAATAACACGAATAAAAATAAGAAGAATATTCTACAAAAAGACATCAAAGCATCTATTTCACGTTTTCATCAAATCGTTTTAAAGGAAGCTGAGTTTTGTTCTGTTTTTTTTTACACTTTTTGTAATTTTAAGTTTCAATTAATTTTTCTTGTGATGAAACCTAAGAAAAAAAAATTCTTCAATTTCTTAAATCCGACTCCTGGTGAACTAGAGAAAGTTTTCATGTTTCAATAATTCGTTTTACTCTAATAATATTATGATGATGATACTAAACAACTTTTTATTCGTCATTCGTCATTCTTCACTTTCTACTGAAATTAACTTTGAGCTTTTACTTTTACTTGTACTTGTTTTGGTATTGTAGATACATTGAAAACTTTCTTGTAATTTCAACAGAATAGTTGGTGGTTTTTGTTTGGAAAATGAGAATGGTCATTCTTAAACGATCTAGATTCCAGAATCCAGAAAATACAAAAAAGAAGCTAGAGACCTGGGGAAAGTCTAAAGAAAAACAAGTTAAATGAAACTATCTAGAAAACTTTACATGTTTCTTTAGGATGTATCTAGTTTCCACCAAGAACATAATAGAAAATATAGAATACAGAGGAAAGTGTGATGTATGATGTAGTCAACTTAGGTTTACATCTTTGAGTCTAGAGTCTAGAGTTTATCAAGAGAAGGTAGGTTGAAGAATACAAGTATTCCCAACAGAGTCCTCTCCCAAGAGACTCTAAATAGAAAACATGAAAGAGGGAAAGAAAGAATCTATTCAAGAAATGTTTGTTCAATTGACACTATGTTTTCCCCAAGAACCAAGAATCCACAATCTAGAATACAGAATACAGAATCCAGAATATTTTCAATCCAATCCAACTGCACATATTGATATTGCGTACAACAGTCCACATATTATACTTTATTACCCGTATGATACACAACAGACAATACCATGCCATATATAGTGCGACCATTACATAGACAATTGTGGATATTTTTATATTTTATATATTGACATCATATTTGATGTCTTTATTTACCTTTATTTGTCTCGAGTTTTGAGTTTTGAGATTCTAGATTCCAGATTTGAGTATAAAAGGACAAAGATGAAAAAGTGTGTGGGTATGATCAAAGAAGAGAGAAAATAATAACAGAGTAGCAGAAATGTCAATGAGTTTTTTCCAAATATGTATCTGTGTGTTTACATGAATGAAACTTGAAGAAAGTGAGAGGGATGGAAGGAAATTGTGATGAAAACTTGGTTGTTGGTTGTTTTCTTCAAGTTTCAAGTGTTTCTCCGTAGTCATCATCATCTTGATGATGTATTTAGTATTAGTAGTTGTTTCTGGAATAGCTCACTCTCCCTTTCTTTTCCTCTCTTTCTTTCTTTCCTTCTTTCCTTCATTGCTCTATCAATAACATCCTACATCCCACATCCTACATTCTACATTCGAAAGTCTACACGTCATAATCACCTCATGCCTGCAGCCCTAGCATCCAGCACGAAGAGATAGACTACTGTCTCGTTTGGAATTCGATTCGGAATTCGCAACGTATAGACAAGAGAGAGAAAGTAAGGAGGAAAAGTAGGCTGGTATTAAAAGGAAAATAGACGGAGAAGAATCTCTGAGACCTGAATGTTATCGCATGAAACCACTTCACTTTTTCTCTTCTTTCTTTTCAAACCAACTACACACTGCTGTACACGAACACTAACACTGACACTATACATTACACCTATCAATTTGGGCTGTACATAATACATAAGTTCTCATGTCTTTTATCTTTTATGTATGAAATGGATGTGGATGTGAATCCAACGGCTTTTCGTTGCTTTCCCCCAACTCATCTTTCTCTTGTTTGTGGTTTTGTTTTTTGGGGGGATTTTGCAGGAGAAGTTGGTAAGGAAATGTATATTGTGAACCGCGGAAGACTTCAAGTAGTGGCCGATGATGGAAAAACTGTGCTGGCAACTCTAAAGCCTGGCTCATACTTTGGAGAAATTTCGATACTCAATATGGGAACTGCAGGTGAGAAAAAGTTTAAGTTACAAACTTTGAGCACTTTTATCTCTTTACTCTTATTTCTTATTCCAATCTCTCATTTTCCACAACCATAATCACCCAATACCCAATACCTATATATATATATCTTGTATCATTTGTTTCAAGTATAGGCATTTACATTATGATATTATTTCGTATTTCTTCCAAAGAAATCATGTCAAATTTTCCTTACTCAATTTATTTGATTTTATATCTGTCTCACAATCATTAAAAATAGGAATTAAATAAAAGAATAAGTTTTTTCAGACTACTACAAATTCACCTCTTGGAAGTTTTTCTCATTACATGGTAGTGCAAGAAAAATAAAATATGTTTGTGTTTGTTTTTAGTTTGATGAAAACCCTAAGGAAAATTCATAGTAGTGGAAAGTAGAAAGTAGAAGAAATTAGCCGGCCAATTTCGTACAGTATGTACGCAATCATAAAAAGTACACAGAGGAGATTGAGTGTTGAGGCTGGAGAGTTTAGAGAGTCTAGATTCTAGATTCTAGAGAGTCTTAAGTCTATAGAGACATGGAGAAATTATATACCTAAAGTGTGATTGTCTGTGTTTGTGGCATTTGAGATAAATCAAGTGTCTAAATTGTTTGGACATGGCTCTCTCTCTCCCTAAGTCTGCAAAACTAAGGCAGACTTTTTTTCTTATTTAGTTTTCTTCCTCTTCTTTTTCTATATATTTTTTTCTCATCTCTCATCTCCTTCTTTTGTTTTTCTTTAAAATTTGCAGGGAATCGAAGGACGGCCAGTGTGAGATCCGTCGGGTACAGTGATTTATTTGTCCTATCCAAAACCGATATGTGGGACGTCCTCAAAGAATATCCGGCCGCACGAGTTCGTCTAGAAGCGATAGCTGTAAAAAGACTGGAGAAATACAAAAAAGCACCACTGGAGAAAGGTAAGCGATCACCAGTTTTTGTTTTCACAACCTCCCTCTCAATTTTATCCTCACATCTCTATTTCTCTATCTATCTCTCTTTGTATATATACAATATATATTACATATATGCGTATACGTATCTCTACATTTCTACATGTATGTCATTGTCATTGTCTGTGTTCCATCTTCAAATGTCTCTTTTCTTTTCGTTCCCTTACATTTTAAACGCCATTCTCTATTTTTCCCCTTCTCCATTCATTGTATGTATATTGTATCGTATATCATATATAGATATGTATCGTATGCCGTTTGAGTGATTTATCGCGAATCGCGAACACACACTACTTATCTAACGAGAAATCTTTTTTTTTATCCAGCATGGTCATATAATATTGCGATATATTATGATATATATCTATATATCTTATAATTATCCTTTTTTCGAATGAATCTTTTAACCTGTAATCTGTACATTGTATACTGTATATATATATTTAAAACCATTAACTATTATAATATCTTTTATCATATTTCGTGTCAGAGTATTGATTATTGATTACTGATTACTGATTATGTTTGCTTTGTTTCCTTTTATTTCATCAGTTTTCAATTTGATTTTGGTTTCACTAACTACACAATTAAATAGCGATAAGTTAAAAGTTAAATAAACCAGTAAGGTCAATTCTGTATTCTATTAAATGACTTTAGTCCGATGCATGATTTGATTTGGATATGAAAATAGTTGACGCGGTTTTAAATAATCGAAAAAACAAAAACAGGTCGAAAACTACAAATAAAATAGTAAAGGGAAACAACAGAAAGGAACTTTAGACTTTAGATTTGTAGTGTTCATCTTTCACAGATATCAAGTATCAACAATAATACTCTGCTCCTCATCGTAAAAATCAAAACAGCTTTCGTAGTTTGAAAGTTCTAATGTCTAAAGTGTAAAGTGTAGAATTTCAAAGGATCAAGCGGAAGAGATATTTGAGCAGTTTCGTGCCTTTTGTATATCATGTAGAATGTCGAATGTAGATGTTATACAATAAACCATAGTATATTATGGCGCTGGCTCAGGTTTCTTCCTCTTTGCTCTATAATTACATAAAGACCAATAATGAAAAGGAAATGGAAAGCGAGAAGTCATAAGAGAGATATAGCACAAGTTAAAGGTACAGAAAGTACAGATGTAAGTAGTAAGTAGAGAACGGAGAAAAAAACGTTATTATATGGTTAAATACATAGTGTATGTTTATACGATATCAGTATGCACTACACACAGGATGAGTAACTAATATTAAGCCCTCTCTCTGTTTCTCTTCATCAGCTTTCACCCTTCTCTAAATCTGAGCAGGAATGTTGAAATGGTACAAAATGAGAAAAGTGACAGTGGGAAATAGAAATATCTGTAGACATTTTATTCCAAAAGAGGTAGTTTAAATGTGAATTGTGGAAGGTTTAAGGATGAGAGAGGAAATTCCCATGAAAAGGTGAAGTATTGAAGGTGAAGATGAAGACAGTAGTATGAAACCTCAGCAGCTACGTAGATATCTGTGGTGTAAAGTTTGAGCTAGAAGCTAGGATGATGTGATATAGTACATATCCAGTATTCAGTACACTTTATAGAGGGAACAGGGAACAGTTACGTATAATATGTATATGTACTGATAAAACAAGAAGGCAACTAAATTACCCCAACAGCTTTCCGCTAAAACCGCCCCTCTCTCTCTCTCAGGTCTGTGCATAAACTTGTCTGTCCATGCACTGCACAAGGCACAAGCACTCACATAAGCAGTCATAAAACCATCAGAAAGAAACCACAATGTTTTATAAGAGCACCAAAAGAACCAACCATAGAACCAGCAAACCTTAGTTGAAATAAGAAGAGAGAGTGTAGAATACAGCATACAGAGAAAGCAGGCAGATAAGATGTACAATGTTCATTGTAGAGAGAGAATGAATACACTGAAATATGTGGCGGTGAGAATGCACAGTGTTGAATGTAGAATGCAGAATGTGTAAAGAAGAAGAATACAACAGTCATCAAACCTCAATACTCATATCAAATTTCCACAAAACACAAAAGCAGTCAGAGAAAAGTACATAGGATCTAGAATCTACATTCTACATATTCTCCATCTCTTCACACTTACTCGAGTTACTTTCTTCAGTACCATTTGGAATTTGGAGCACCGTATGTACAATATTAGGGAGCGAGCGAAGCGAGCTCCCCTTATTCTATCATGTTGTCTGTCCGTCTGTCTGTCTGTCTGTTCTTTTCACGGTTCCAGCCGAACGGATGAACCAAATCACATGCGGTTTTTTGTATTGACATTGTCATTATTAGCGTCAGTGCTGTATGTATTTTTGGTTTTTCTACGACTCCCGTAACCCGAAACCCTCCGAAACTCGGGTTTTTTCGGTTTTTTATGCCGAAAATCCACATAAATAGCAAATAAAACTATTATATGGTAGGATATGAGGTTATTGATGATAGAGAATCCGAATATGAGGTTTGTTTTCAATAATAATGATCCCTTGACCCGCAATCCGGGTATTATTCGGTTTTTTCATGCATAAGTTTTTTCCACGAATTATAATATTTTTAGAAGTCAGTTACTTCAATAAAATTCTCGGAAATTCCGAAATCAAAAAAGTTGTAGTTTGTGATGTGCTTTTTCGAACGGTGAATTTCCGGCTTTAAATCAGCCGCCGCGTGCATCTTGTTTTCCTCATAATTTAGACTATGAAATTTCATAGGCTTATTACTAATTCTAGATTCTAGAGTCTGGATTCTGTTCTAAATGCAGCAGCAAGTTTTGTGTCATTTGTACATTACAAAAGTGTTTGCACAAATTTCGTGTTTATCTGTTCATCAATAAACTCTTGTTTGAAAGTTTGAGGCAGTTAAAATGGAATGAAAGGTGAGTTGGCTGATCAACTTGAGACTTGAGGTTGCGCTGTGAGCTGGATTCTGGACTCTTCATCGCATGCAGTCAAGAGTCAAGTTTTGTCTTATGACCGAAATATTATACCATTCCACCAAATATCACTATTCCGGTCTTTTGTCCTTTTCCGGTTTGCTCGTGTAAAATGAGCTGCAAATGAGATGAAAATTGATAACGTACGATTGTCTTGATTCACTTGTCTTTAATCTTTAATCATTCTCAATTCTCAAGTCCTCACACTTTTCTTGTAGTTGCCATCGTTGTCAATTCTCCAGGGATTTCTTATACTTGTACTTGGACAACTTGTGACCACAATCTGCCCACGTTTTGACTGGATCAAAACACCACATTGCATTGGAATAATTAATTAACAATAAACAGTACTGGTGAGTCAAGTGTCAAGTTCTTCCAAAGGTGCAAACAAAAAATTAACATATGATTAAAACATTTCTCAACTTAAAATTCCCGTATAAAAATCTGACAACCGAATTCGGCAGGATTATTCGGCCAAATTTTCGGCCGAAAAAGCCAGAATAATCACCAGAATTCTGACGAATTCGGTGAATTTCGCCTGGATTTTCCAGGTAGTAAGCCGAATTCGGGCGAGTAAACTGCTTTTTTGGCCGAAAATTGGGCAAAAATCCTGCTACAATAAATCCCAACCCAATCCCACGGGAATTTTCGATACGGGTTTACACACGTAATTTTTGGTTCTTGATTTTAGATTTTGCAGTGCCATTTGATTTACCTGTAATTGGAATTGGAATGGAATTTTTTCTGTACCTGAAGAAGACGCAGCAGAAGAAGAATGGGTTTGCTTTTGTTGATGGTGCTCATCATCGTCGCCGTGAAATCCTACTACGCCTACACGAAGAAAAAGCATCGAAATTAACATGGTTGTGGCTGTAGAACCTGCAGATTCACATAATTATCCTTTTCTTATTCAAGATTCATGTGATTGAGATTAAAACAATTAAACCGGAGTAAAGTTTTAACTAAAACTTGATTACATTTTCTTTTTATTCGTTATTACACGAGTCGAAAACGTGTCAGTTTTCCCTTTCTTTTTTCTATTCCATATTAGAGTGTGCAAATTTGCCTCAAAATATTTCCATGCACGGTTTTCCTTGATTTCCCTCCACATTTTGACTGAATCCAGAATTTTTTGTTCCCATTTCAAAGGACCCCGCAGGAAGAATATGAGAAAAGGCCTTTCCGATCAAATCGGGCCCAAATTTTGCACAGAGGTAGTTGAGACCATCCCTAACAGCTTTTCCATTACGACTTTTCTGGGCATTCAGTTTCGTGACCCCTGGAGGTCACCGAAGTTTGGAATTTTTTGCTACATTCTGATGCCGTTTGAAAGTTTTATTCCATTTTTACTGTCCGTTTTCACGCAAAAACTCATTCTTCTTGGAAACTATTGAAGATAGAATCATAATTATGAAAAACAAACCTCATATTCGGATTCTCCGTCATCAATTACCTCATATCCTACCATATACACTAGTTTTATTTAGTTTTATGTGGATTTTCGGCATAAAAAGCCGAATAAACCCCGGTTTTCGGGGGTTCCAGGGGTCGTATAACAACTAAAAATACATACAGCACTGACGACAATAATGACAATGTCAATAAAAAAACCGCATGTGATTTGGTCAATCCGTTTGGCTGGAACCGTGAAAAGGACAGACAGACGGACAACATGATAGAATAAGGGGAGCTCGCTTCGCTCGCTCCCTAATAAACCGTGTATATTCCCTTGCAAAAGCGTACGAATATTGTAAATACTAATATTCAAGGGAATCTATACGATTTACTTTTTAAATCGTCGTCAGCTGACTTTTCACAACACACATTCAAACTCAGCATCTGCAATATAGAATTTTCATGGGTCTGCAAAATATCAAAAAGCTGTAGTGTACACGAGTTTCACTACTTCCCTACGATTTTTTGATGCTTTTGGATTACAGAGTATTTCATTCCATTTCTACACATCGCATGCACATTTAATATCTCTGAACATGACCCATAATTTATTGCACATTTGAGACGGGAGACACGAAAAATGAGCAGCTTTGTCTATTTTCTCAGCCAAAGCTATACTATACTTGTGATACGTGCTTCATATCCGGTCACACATTTTTGTAATTTTAAACGCCTTTTGCTTTTATTTTTTGAAATACTCAGTACAATACAACTATCGAGCTAAGTTATTGTAATTCCCGAAAAACTCTTTGAGTCCTATGGTTTTTGTGTTGTCCTTTGGGCCATAAAAATTCAAAAATAGAGCGGGAAGCAATTTTTTTCATTTTTTCCAACATCCGGGTTTAGCTCACTTTTCTGATTATTTTTTGCATTGGGCAAAATTCAATTTATTTCAGCTCGGAAACTCCATGTGGATTTTGGTCCCACAACAAAAAATTGAGCGAAAGAGTTGCTCTCTCTTATTTCGGCTAAATGCGAAATGCGGAAGCGAAAAAAATTGGCTTCATTAATTTTAGATTGATTCAAATCCCAAGTACCGCTGAAATACGGTCCAACTTCAACTTTATATAAACCACACAAAACCCGCCGAGAAAATATGGTGTGAAGTTGGCGGGTATGGCGAAAGCCCGGAAACATTGGACCCCCGGATGAATTGCGGCTTATCTTGGACATGTAAAATCCGGAAACCGCTTGAAAAAAGACCCTACAGAAGTCAAGAAAACGACATATACCCCATGCGTGTCTAAAATTTTAAAACAAAATCGGCCCCTAGGAGGTAGGAGGGGTTGCTGGAAAAACTGAGTGTTCAAGAATCAAAGTGTTCAGTGTTCATGGTACCGAAAACATTTATAGTTTCCTGGTTTTACACAACATTAGCTTTTAGTCTTCAAAATTGCACTAAAAGAGAAATCTGTTTCTAGCACAGTTATTCTACCAAATGAAAAAATCTGGAAAAAATAGATTATAAACGTCAGGATTTTTAGAATCAATGCTGAAAATTTCGAGTCTCATCTCGGAAATTTCCCCACAAGAAAAACAACTGAGAACAAATGAAATCATTTTTTGCTGAATTATTACATGCCAATGTAAAAAGCAGATAGATTATATATATTATATCTTATTTCACTAACATTTTCACAAATGATATGACGCATTTAAAATTTTAAATCCGGGTTTACTTGGCTGATGATAACTACACACAAAATGATTCAGTGTCCAGTCTGTAGTTCAGTATACAATATGTAGAAAACTAGGTCATCTTTTGCTCGGTGTCACATATTTTGACGATCGGCTGACGATTTCTTATATCTCATAATAATATTATGATAATATACTTCAAGAATCAAGATTCAAGGTCCTGTTTGTTATTTGTACTAATAACTAATAATAACTTACGATTAGTGATAAACGATAAACCGTTCGGTGTGAACTAAAATGACGCATCTTGTGTCATTCATCTGTTTATAAATAGGATCTTTTGACACTTGAGACTTGATAAATACGCATGTTAGATATTAGTTAGACGCTGACCACAGCTATTTAATACTTAATACAAGTAATGTAAGATGCAAGATGCAAACACATGTAAAAATGCATTTATATTTGCATTTTGCATCTTGTCCACTGTTCATAGTTCATACAGCATACAGTATATTGTGTATATTGTGTATATTACCGAATATTATGCACATTATGTATTATGTATGGAAGTGTGTAGTGTGTACATTACACATAGTGCATAAAATGCATTACATGCTACATTTAGTGCATGATGAAAAGTAAATGATCAGAAAATAATCTTCCACTACGCTGATTCTGAGAAAAGGGAAGCAAGTTTGAGTTAAAATGCAGATTGCAACTTCTGTATTATGAATCATGAAACCACAATCCTCAATTTGCAGCTGGACTGACTATTTTGTCTTTTGTCTAGATCTGCATACTGCATATTCAGTACTCAGTTCGTACATGCCTTTTTACTAGTAAAAGTAAACTCTTGTCAAGATTCTTGATTCCGTCTTTCATCAATCAACTTTGAACTTTACACTGACGTCAGTAGTCAGTACAGTAGTAAATATAATAAGCAATCATAACAACTCATAATCGTAGTGGCTAAGGATTCCTATGTATGGACAAGTATCATAATATACAAAGCATATACCATATTACTTATGTACATGATACACGCAATGCATGCCGGTCAACTTCAAGATTCACGATTCAAGCAGATTCAAGATTGGTGACTCATCAACTTGTTCGCCTTGTTACTTGTTGCTCACATAGAATACTTATATATGTAATCTGTGGTTGCTCATACCGTGTATTAAATATTGAATACAGAATAAGGCAAAAAACGTCAGTTTCATTCATAAGTACGCCCAACAACTACAGCCTACAGTACAAAGTATCCAAACTCAAATCAATGTATGTAGTATGTACATTGTATATTTATCATGAACCGGGAGCTTGTTGACTGCACGCTTTACGCTGTACGTAGTATTTGTATGAGATTTTACTGATAAATGATCATTTAAATTTTGCACAGTATGTTTTCATTTTCCGCGAATTCTTTTACTTTTTACGCTAAACTTCTTTTAGGCCAAGTCTTCAGATTTCAGATTTTACATTTTACTAGAAAATGGATCACAGGCGAGCACTGTATAAAACCGCAGCATTTCCCATCCCATTCTCATTCTATTTCATATACTCATACGGCTAAGCAGTAAGCACAAAGTAAATACATTTGAGCACTGAGTATCGAATATTGAGTAAACATATCTTGAATCTTGAAATACGAAGCTAGATAAACAGATCAAAGAAAGAAAGTGAAAAGTGTCAGCAACTTCTCCAGTTTTACTTGTCATCGCATTTTTGCTTGCAGATTGTAAATTGTACATTGTACATGCATACAGTGAAAATGGTTCGTGAAAAAAGAATGGCAACTTTTTCCATGGATGTTCCAGTCGCTACTGAAATGGAATCTTGGTCCACGAATCAAAATGAAAACGAGGAAGCCGCCGTAGATGCCGTAAGTCCTTTCACTTTCCACTTTTCCCTGATAAAAAGCTTTAAAGCCTTCTTCATTGCACAGTTTTTGAGTAAAAAAATTAATTTCCCACGTTTTTGATGATTTTTTTTGTAGTCGGGATATTCAGCGGAAAATGGAGTATTTATAGAGGAAAGTAGAGAAACTGCAGTAGAAAATCGTGGAAAATGGACAAACTCAACGGAATTTATTTTGTCATGCGTGGCCATGTCAGTGGGATTAGGAAATCTTTGGTAACCATCTACTGATTGGCTGTACTTCAGATTTAAGATTACTGATTATTTTCCAACATGAGATTCTCTTAAAATTTTAAATAATAATTATTGAAAAACAAGTAAAAACCGCCCGTCACATGACGGGCAATATAACGTCTCAAAAAATTCATATCCGGTGGCTCAGGAATCTGT
>JAQGBH010000617.1:0-46378 GCA_034698265.1 Sminthurinus aureus
ATTTGATAGGAATTTGGACCAAAGTGACACCAATATGACACCACATAATATCGACACATATTATTTCAAGGGATAATGTAGAATTATGCGTTGATTGTTGATTAAAATTGGAAATCTAATCTAATCTAATCAAAGGCATTACCACAGCCTCTGTCTGTATTTTGTCTTTATACAGATATCTTATGTATTTTGTAATGCATGATGCATAGACACTACAAGCTTCAAACTAGACACTAGACACTAGACACAACTTTCTCACCATAAACGTAATAATGATAGTAATTAGAAAAGAATTATTATGCTATCCAATTCATATTTTAAATTCCAAAGATTCAATGCCTCATAACATGACATAAAATAACACAATATTTTTGCGTCTTCATCATCAGTCTGCAGTTTGCTGTTCTTATAGTTTTGGATACACAGCAGAAATGTAGACACAATAAAACAAAATTTAGAATTTAGAAATACCATTTTGTTTATTCGTCACATTTATTATTATTATTGTGTACTGTATAATGTGAAGTGCATAGTTTATAGTGTATACGGATTTGAAAACATAAATAATAAATAGAGGAGTTTCACCGTACAAAAGCACGAGTTTGTGATGTGATATGTTGTTAAATAAATAATGGTACATGTTAAAAATATAGGATAAAGGATGCTATAGTACATGTAATATACACGTATATATGTAATATGTCCTAGTAGCCGCATGCACCTACTCTATTTTCTACACGGGTGAAGTAGCAAAGCGCTGAGAGAGCGAAACAGGAATAACTACAAACTACAACATAGAAAAAATATTAAATGACACTAAAGAAATATGATGCTTAAAATAGTAGGAGTTACAACGCCATTCTTGCTATTCAATATCACCGAATAACCTTGTCACGACCATGATGATGATGATGCTGACGCTGATAATAGTAATAATAATGATGATAATCATGATAATGATGATGACGACGACGGCTAGTCATTTCACTCCTCCGTTAAGTATCAATAAAAAGGGAAATAAGTCTTAAAACGATTGTGTTTTTTATACCAGTCTTTGTTAGTCATTTATTCAGCTCCGTAAGACGACTTGAGACTTGACGTAAGACACTTGTATAAGACATAAGACACATGAAGCATGGAGCATCGAGTATCATATTCTGCATTTAGTATTTAGTATGTATGAAAAAATTATAAAAATTAGTATTGGATAGCCGACAAGGATTAACAAAACCACTAAAGGGAATATGAAACTCTATTTTGAACAATGTCGAGAACAGATTTTACTTTGTACTTTGTACTGTGTGCATACATAAGGAACTGAAGACTAATATTAAATATTATCATTATGACTATGAAAAATTTGATATTGAAACTGGTTTTTTTTGCCATCCTAAAAACTCAAAAGTGTAAACTTCTCATTTCTCTCATCATTTCTATGTAAAAACTCGTGACTCTTACAATTCCTCGAGCAAAAAGCTACACTTTTTGTACATTTATTCACATTCTATATGGATATTTTTCATGAACCAAACGATTTTTAAGTGCTAGTTTACATTTTACATGTATTTTCATTTATATCCACTTTTCTTCAGTGTTTACCTCATCATATTGAAAACTAAAAAAATTGAAGGAAGAACTAACGGTCATCGCTTGAAGGTTTAGCAAACCTTATTTAGAATTTAGAATTTAGAAAATTTGTGCGTTCCAAATCCCAAATTTCAATGCTCAATGCACATTTTGATTAATGTTATGATTTTTTTAAGGAATATTTTTCAGCGTGCAGAATTCTTAAGCACTAGACATATCATCAAAACTTTTCCTTCATGTTCCTATTAAACGTGGAGAATATGTAATGTATAATATTAATGAGCAAAGGAAAACACGCTGCATTTTGTGTTGCATTGGCTTTACATTAAACGTAATATTTGTGACTTTTGAGCACATACTTTATGATCTTTGCTGTTTTTGTTTTTATACAAAATGGATATGCAGATCGAAAGGTGTTTTGATGTGTGATATGAATATTGTTGAAAAATGGGAAAAGAAGAGGAAGAAATAAACTTAAAAAAAACTTATAAATCAGAATCAATTTATGAAAAGCATTGCACTCAAAACTCAAAATCCTAATGCATACGGAATATTTTGGCAAGAAAAGCAATATGCAGTGTGTACAAATTGTGTGTAAAGTGTTTGCTGTGCCCTGTGTACGGTGTTGTGTATTGATGATTAAATTATACATTTGTGAGCCGTCATAATCATAAACGCTACATAGCCTGTGTGACCTATATGATCTATCAATCTAAAAAGGATGATGTATAATCTTTTCAGTTTATGATCATGTTCATAATATACATAATGTATAATATTCATACACATTACACATATTATATTATATTAGATGTTGAAGAGAAACAGGTTTTCTTGGATAATTGAGCATTCACATACGATACATTCACAGTGTTGTTCTTTGTATCTACTTTCTACGCTGCACAGTGCACAGGTTAAAACAAAAAATGCCTGGTAGTTAGTCATGATGAAGCAAGAAGGCAACTGTATGATTTTGTACTGAGGAGTGAAAAGTCTACAGTCTATACCATATATAAAATATTGTGTACCATATGTACACAGGCAGATTCATATAACTGAGCACTACATGCAAGTAGAATAGAACAAACTACGACGAACGATCTGATTTAGACACCGAGTACATGTGAAATGTAGTCGGAGGAACAATGTTCATAGTTTCATAGAGACATGTGATCCCACAACGGTATGCCATGAATGATCATTGCCATCCAACAGGGAATTGAATTTCACCCAGAAAATCCACAGACTCTCAACTCTAAACTCTCAACTCTCAATAAATACATGTACAATGTACATGGATACGTAAATACACGTCTCATGTACCAAACTACATAATATATGTTTCGGTTTCTCTATCCGAGGTTCCATTTCACACGCTCACACATATGTACACTGTACTCGGCTCTCGGCTCTCGATACTCGGTACACTTCTCATTGACATGAGCAATGGATATTGTATCAAAACAAACTGTGTCTAGTGTCTAGTGTGTAGTGTGCATTTCAGTAATCTTATGAAAATCTTTCCTCTGACTGCACTCTCCTTTTAGTTACTCTTTCCATCTTCATATCATATGCACATTTGTACACTGTACATTGTACATTGTACATGCGTGTCTATAGTCTCTGGTTCCTGCGTATAACCACAAAGATTAGACTAGAACTGCGACGAGTAGGTATCTCGGGTATTTTTCTTCGGAATAAAATATCGATGTACAATATACAAAGTCAACTCTTCACTTTAATTACGTACAATTTACAATATACAATGTACAGCGTACAGTTATGTCTCGCATAAAATCCGAATCAATAGTAAATAGTTTGGATTGTTGACTTGAACTGATCCTTGGAATCAGGATGGAAATCTACTGACTACAGAGTTCACGCTACACATTACACATATTTCATACATATTTTGAACACTGATCTGGAACCTGAAGGATATGCAAAGGTGCAAAGGGGGAGAGGAAGGAAAAGAGCGGAACCTCTCAGAAGAACTCAGAAAAAGACGGGAAAAAACGAAATGTAACCCTAGCGTCTAGTAAATATGTAGACCATTTGTATGTTGAATATATCCTAAGTTCTAAATTCTTGATCCTGGTTTTTGAATGACAGTCACAATTTGTGAGTACTTTCCATTTTCTATTTTCCATCTAATACATTCATGAAAGATTGGCCAAGGAAATTCAGGTGCCTTAAAGAGTTACACTTGAAATATTGAATACAGAATGTAGAATAGATTCAAATGCTAGAGGTCTAACTGAAAGTCTATAAGCCTTAAAATTTAAAACATACGACGTGATACATGTTTATTGTTTACAGATCAACAGTGTACAGTGTATAAAGTACAGTGTGCACTGAATAGTGAATAGTGTATCGCCATCACTTTGTATGTTGTAAGTAAAACAAGAAAGAAAAACCAAATGAAAGATGTTGATTAAAGATGTGAGTTTTGTTGCCATTCACTATCTCGCTCTGTCTCTTTCTTCATTCCTGACGAATCCTGATGTTTTACCATGCCGTTTCTTTTTCCGTGCACAGAAGCATGACATTACGTTTGATGAGAGCGGGTTTTAGTTTAGTTTGGTTTTGCTCTGTTTCCCTACATGTACAATGTACGATCTACTCTCTATGCGTACGTACGTACTCCCGATTCCTTTCTAGTTAACTGACGATAAAGCCTCCTCGTTCTCGTCATCGTCGTCAGCGTCATCATCATCGTCTTCGTTTTCATCATCTTTGCTGAGACTTTTCATACTACCGTATGAACTATGAAACATCAGAGTATTGTATGTTTTTGTGCATGTCGACTGTCGTTAAGTTCTTGTTACTCGTTTGTATTTGTATTTTGTTTTCTTTATGCAGTGTGTACTACGGTGAGTAGTGTGCGAACTGTGGAGGAACGGCATGTTGGCAGTATGTCGTTATTACGACATGGAAACTCTAGACTCCTTTCTACATGTACACAGCCGACGATGAAGAAGAGCAAGAACAAGAAGATGAAAACGATGGAGACGGAGACGACGATAATAAGTTATAGCTTATCGTCAGAATGAACTTGTATGTTGTATGTTGTACCTATATCAACTTGCCTACATGATGTGCTTCATGTTGTATCTTATATATTGTGTATTGTATATGTACATTGTACACCGGTATTTTAATGTACCTCTGTACTCTGTATCATAATCATGTATCTCTAATATAAGTACCTACATACACCATATCTTTGTATATAGAGAAAACATGAGACGTAGTCAGCAATGAGCACTGAATGGTGAATAGTGAGCAGTGAGTAGTGAGTAGTACTGAGTGATGAGTATTGCTGCCTCTGCTGAACATGAATGTTCACTGCAAGATACCCTTCGTAACTCTTGTACTGATCATCACAGGAGATTTTTTTTTTCTAGTTTAAGAGTAGAAAATTTCTATTTCTATTTTGGATCTCTCTCTTTCACTCTCTCAGCCTCTGTTCTTGCTTTCAATCTCTATATCTATACACTATACTATAATGCATGATGTAGATGAGAGTGAGTACTTCTCTTATTTCCATCTCCTTCACTTGTACTGTAATACATACATATATAAAATACAAAATACACATATGCATCAAGTAAAGAGCGCATATTATACAACACAAAGCCATGGACTATAGAACATAGGATATAGGATGTTAGTTGAGAAGACAGAATGCAGAATGCCCGGGTATCAAATTTCACTCTACCACCCACAATGGGAGCTTGTGTTCCGTCCCTCGTACATAGTTTGACACTAATGGCTAGGTTCCAAATCTGATAACCCAAACATTATCATGTGCAGATTCTTCTTCTTGTTCTTTTCCTATGTATGTACTATTCCTATGTATTATGTATTATATATACATGGGTATTCCTTAATCTTCATCTACTTGTTCTTCCTCGATACTAGATACTAGATACTCGATATATACATCATCATCTGTCCTAAATCCACATCCACATCCACATATTCAATATTGCAACTTTTTGAATTTGCTCTTCCTCTCTTTTTTACTTCCTTCAACTAGTATTCAGTATTTACTCCGAATCCGCATTATAGTAGCTATATCACATACACACAAGCAACATATATGTGCTTAAACCTTAAACCCTCATCTACTGATTACTGATACACAAAGCGTTATGTTATTTCAACTTATGTTTCCTCTCTCTTTTGTGGATGATGATGAGACTCTAATTTTTTGAATTCCATTGAAAACAAATCTTCTACTTGTTACTTCCACAACTAATTGATATATACAAAATACAAAGACGTATGGTGTATAGACTGTATAGGGTAAAGTATTATGAAGGAAAAGCATGCGTGCACAATATACAACGGATATATACAACGGATATATAGATTCTCATTTATTGTTGACATGATACACATTACACAGTTTACGTGTGTCCCATAATTTTACTCAAACCTTTTGCACTCACATCTTGCATTTAGCTTACGGATGATGTAAAACGTACAGTGGGTTGAAAAATGTTTATTTTATTAGGTAGAAATTGGAACCTTCCTACACGAAATTATTACCCTGTATTTTATTCTACGCGTACGTACGCTGAATTTAAGTGTAGTCAAATGTATCTATCTACAAAGTATGAATGTAAATAAAATACAAACAGAGCACAGAGCAAATGTGCAATGCCAGCGTGAACTATAATAATATCTTAGTGAGTTGTGAGTGTCAAAGTTTATTTGTCATTTTCATCAACTTCTTTCAATTTTCAGTGTTCAATACAACTGCACTTAAATCTATTCTCTTGGGACGAGTCCTCCACGAATACGCATACTACTACTTACTACTACTTGCTAGATAAAATGGTTACATAGTTTCTGTAGTCCCTTTATCTCGTATGTATATGTAGTACGTAGTATGTAGTGCCTACAATGTAGATGTGGATATTGAAAAACAAACTGTAAATGGCGCACTCTTTTTCCAATCCCTGTTACTCTGATGGAGTTGATGGGAAATGATGATAATGTCTTCACAGATTTGAAGGAGCAGATGAAAAGAGGTAATGAACGGGTGGACAGAGGAGCAAACAAATGGTTGGTATTAATGGGAAATTTGTCGCAGGAAATTCTAAAACTGGAAAACACGAGGTTTTACAACAAAATAAACAAGCTTGGAGAGTTTGTCTTTAGTCTTTATGACGAAGACTGGTTGACGGTCTCTCTTTTTTGAGTTTCTTTCTTCTTTTCCCTTAATGTGTGTGTATTACGACACTAATGAAATGATCTAGTGTACCGCCATGAAGTAGAAAGAGCAACTAGCAACTAGCAAGTGAACCCTAAAACTCATAACCATAGACATAGACATAGCCAGAGCCATACGTTGTACCATGTTATCGTTAAAGATGTGGAGTAATGTTAACCTCCAAAATGATGACAAGCATCAATCTTTTGGGTTTGAAACAATGAAAGCGATAATATAACATTTAAATGTGTAAAGTACATATATGGATAATGTATACGCTCGGGTTTCTTGTTAGTTGCCGACAATGCGGATGGAAAGGAAAAAGGCGGAAGAAGAAAAATTACTCAGTGTATCTTTAATGCATTAATTTTGACTGTTCTGTGTCTCTGCTTGCTACTCGCTACTCTGCTTCCTTTCTGGAATTTTACATGTACATAATGTACGCATCTATACATTATGCTCAATGCTCAAACATTTAAGCACGAGTACATGTATTTTATTGTTATGTACAAATCTAGTGTTTTTTATTATGATATACGTTGTACAGTGTACAATGTACACCTTCCTATTGGTATCGGTGTCGGCGTCGGTTAAATAATTATCAGGAAGTCACTGGAATCTAGAATTTAGAATCAGAAAAACAAATGTGAAATAATTACCTTTGAGGGCCGTCCTTGGTTTCAGCGGCTCTGTCACGTTGGCGTCTGTTTTTAAACCAATTACTGACTTGAGTCGTGGTCAAACCGGTGGCTTCTGCAAGTTCACGCTTTTCACGGGGTGAAGGATACGGATTGTGCTGATACCAGTCACGCAAAATGCCCCGAGATTTTTCTTTAAAACAGTATGAAGTTTCCTCGCCTGTAGAAAAAAGTCCAATATAGAATACAGTCCTTATTATATTATTTCATCACTATAACAATCTTTTTCAGCTTCATTTTACTTAAAAATTAAAAAGTCCAAAGGCACAACGTTTATATAGTATTTTATATACGATATATTATCTTACCGTCCCATATGGTACGAGGTAGTGGAAACTTGCGGCGAACTCGATATTTCCCTAAAAGAAAGAAAGGTGAAATAATAGCATAAATAATTGTGTAAAAATAAAAAGACTTCAAAAGACATTCTTCTACAATTCTGATATTACATCATATGCAAATCATGTTGTTTGATTTTATAATTCCCTATTCCCTACATCCTACATTCTTAATTCTTATGTTCCCTCGTTCTCAAGTTGCCATACACCATACAGGCACACACATAAACTTTTCTTAAACCTATAAAATGACTAACACTGATTTATGATTTATTATTGCGGCATTAAAATTTTTATCATCGATTTATCATTGACATTGAAAACCAATAATATAAAATAAATATGTATTGTGAATGGTAACTGGTGAATTGTAACTGCTCTAAGCTCTGACTTGTGAGTCCTCAGTCCATCGACGTCAAGCGTCAAGGGACTGAATGACACTTAAAATACGTACATACAATACAAATTACACTCTACACTTGAACAGTAGCAAGTCGTAATCGTAATCGTAACTCTAAATAAATTCCTTATTGGTTTCTTCTTCCCTCTACTTATGTACTTGTCAACTTGAACAAATCCAAAAAGGCTTCCAGTCTTTAAAAACAGACAGGCAGATATGAACTATAGATATGTTAATCTAAAACCTAAAATAGGCTTTACCTTTACACTATCTTACATTATTCTACCAGCTACATAATACTTTTAATATAAGACCATTTACACACCATAAAAATAATGTGCTATGACTTGTGACGACACAAGTTTTGTCTCCTACAACAACTTAAACAATAATAATAACAACCGTAATAAAAAAATGTACACAATCCAGACCATGCACAGTTAATAGTTAATAGTAAATATCCTGGCTAATAATCCTTGAAAGAATCCATTAGATAAGAATCACATGTACACTGTACACAGTGTAAAAAAGTAAGACAAATGTGTAAATGCAGACATGTGACGTAAAGCCTGACTCAAGACTCAAGATTTTGAACATGTACACAATCATGATTCTATGATTACTGTTTTGACTGTGTGGATAATGGACTAATTCTTATTGAAAGCTTAAGACTTCCTATGATTAAGACGGTAGATTGTAGACGGTTAAATCCAATTCCAAAATCCAAATCACCATGGGCTTTAATAATCTAATATGCATACAAAAAACTATGGAAAAGCCTCTAGTCTCTACTTTGTGAATTTACAATGACTGATGATTTTTGGATATATCCAAAAGAACTATTTGTAATTGATTGATAATTAAAGTAACTAAATTTCATTATTTTTAAAACTATGATGTAATAAAAGTCATTTAAAACACGTGGATAACTTACCAACTGCACCTAATGGGCGTCCGCGTAATTTTTCTGCCTCGATGTAATCTGTGAAATGACAAATATAAATACAATAATCTGTTAAATGTTTTATTAGTTTGTTTTTATGAATGTGATGGAAACAAGACAATAGACAAGTCATTTCTCACTTGAATCTTGAATAAACTTGATGCAAATAATAATACTGATATACATAATACAGATATACTGATATTATATTTTAATAATGTATTATTATCAGATCATAAAAATTGTAGCACATAAAAAAATAATCATAATAGTTTGTGATATTATTGAACATTATATTATATTATATATTATTCCTTACGAGCTTTGAGCCATAAAGCTTGTAGTTTGGGATGATTGTGAGGGGAAAATTGATGAGACTATTGAAAACGGAAAATTGAAATAAACATTTTATTTATAAGTTAATTACATCAGCAGTTAGCAGTCAGAACAAATTCACAGTCTACAATCTACACCATGAAAAACAATATGACTTTGATATAACTTTTGACTGATGAATAACAAGAACAAAAATAAATATTATGCATCCGCTTTTTTTACCTCGAGGAGTTTGTACAGTTCTTTGAAATTTCCACGATGAAATGCAACAACAGCTTTTGCTTTGAGAACACTCTCATTCTTTTGTAACTTTTCGCAACCGGGTAAAGACCAGAGGAATCTTGCTAGACGCTCCATATTCCCTGACTGTTGTAATACTTCGCAAACACATGCCACCTGTCAATTAAACACATTTTCAAGATCTTAAATTCAATCCTGACCTTTGTCATTTTTCCAATGCAGATTTAACTGTCTAATTTATCTCTAGTCTCAAGTCGTTTGCATGACACTAATTGTTCAACGGACGAGAGTTGATGGGCTGATGGGAATTTTAAGTTACAAAATATAAACTAATATTAAATACTAATAAGATTGACTCCAAAAGATTCATTACCTGTTCCTGTGTGAAACCAAAGGATGGCAAAACCGGGTTGGGTGAAGGTGGTCCTAAAAGACCGCCGGGGGATGTGACTGATGAAAGACCGGCTGAACTCATTAAATTATGACCGCTTAAAAGTCCTACGTCACCCATTGTTCCTAAAATCATTTCACTTTTCACAGTCTACTTTAAGAGAAAAAACTATGGAAGTTCCAAGTATTGAGTCACTACTTTGGATTCCCCACTGATAGTTTTATCTGTGTGTTTATAGTTTAAATTACGGTCCGTCCTTTATTGTTCGCTGCGACTTTAGTCTTAATCACCAGAATATTTGTATTATATATTATACTATATTTGGATTTGATTGTCCACACATGGAATTTCGGAATTTGTTCGTTTGATCTATTTACTCATTATTTTATTCATTCACTGACGTCACAAACTTAAACTTGACAAAAGTTATTCATTGTTCAGTAGCACTTATTTATAAATTTGGTTCTAGTTTCTAGCTTCTAGTTTCTAGTCATGAGACTTTCTCCGAATTATTCATCATGTCATAACATTTTATAATTTATAATTTAATAATGATGATAATCCGGATCCTGATTATTTCATTCCGATTCTATCGTATTTATGTCATCACTTTACACTCACATCAGTTATCAATTATCAAATATCAATTCATGGCGTATCAGCTTTCCCGATAAACTTTTACAAAACTATCAATCTTCTATACACATGGAGGAAATACTTGTAGCTCTATATTATCTATGCATGTGAAATACAGATATCTGACATGAACTGCCAAACTGCGAACAGAAAGAATGTTTTTATCAATTCCAAATGTTGTTTTTCTTTGACTTGCACGACTCAAGACTCTAGACTCGAGACTGTTTAAACTACTCAATTTTGCATACTTGCTCTACTCTTGTGTATTTATTCCTGAAATTTGACACTTTAAATAGAGCTCTCACTCTTCTCCAAATCTTCTTCTTTGCTCGTGCTCTACTCCGTTTCTCCGTCTACTGAATACTGAATAGTGAATTGTGAAGGCTGTTGGTTGGTGTGCAACTGTAAAAGTTTCTGCTGTTTTTCTCTCTGTCTGTCTGTCTGTCTGCCTGCCAGAGTGTGTATTGAATGAATCCCAATCTTTTTTTTCTCTTGCTTACTTTATTTTACGTTACTCGTAATTCCTAATACTGTACTCTGTGTAGTGCTGAATATTGAATACTGAATACCGAATACTGACTTGACTTGATTTGACTTGACTCGGGCCGTTGTTGGTTGTTGAGAGTTGAGAGTTTTCTATTTGCTGTTTGAACAACTGGAAAATGTCATTCAGTTTTCCATCACAAGTCAGTTTCCTTTCAACAGTTGAACAGTTTAGGGAATCCCACATACACTTGAACATGTACGCAGATGAGTAGCATCTGTACTTCTTCCTTTTATCCACTATCCGCTATCCACTACACTAATTCATTCTACAAGAATTCTTCCCTTTGGTGAAATAATGTTTTCCTTTTCATTCACGTCCTGCATGCACAATATATTGTACAGTATTTTTTTCAATAATTTTCCCACTTCTTACGTTCAAAAACTTTGAATCACGTAGATTCTAGATTCTAATGGAATTTTCACTTTGTAATGTAGATTGCAGAACGAAGAACGAACGACGAACAATGTTTGTCTAAACTTTTGCTGTGAATAAGCAAAGTTGAAATCAAAATGGAAATCAATATTGATTAGATTCAGATATTGACAGATGAAGATAAGGATGATGATGTTGTTAATTATTGAGGATAATTACAGCACGACTATTTAATTGGATTGGATCAACTACATAGGTTTTTTCCCTCGTCCTTTTCATGCAGTGTTGTTGATAAACAGACAATTATTCACTTATCATTATTTACTCACTCACTGAACTCAACTCACTCTGTAACTAGGAAGATATAGACAAGGAATATCAACACAAAAAATGTGGAATCAAATGGTAAAGGGAGATACATGTAGAGAGAGGTTAGACCTCGTCCTCGTCAGCTGTAACATGGGTAACCAACTGAATTTGAATCAGGTTCGTGAGTTGCTTTTGTTGGACTTGCCCCACGTTCCTCCTTTTCCTAGACTGGTTTTTGGTACATCAAATCCAGATATATACAGTGTCGAGTGTAGAGTAGAGAGTAGAGAGTAGAGTAGAAGTGAGTGTGTGTTTGTAGTTGTAGTTGTGTAGTATCTAGTATGTAGTATGTACTTGGAATTGAAATCAGTTGGCTTCAACCAAACATTGACGACGAGTAAGCAAAAGAAAGAGAGAGAGAGATGTATAGACGGATTCGTTCAAGTTTACATATATGTGTATTTTCACTTATAATCAAACTCTACTGTATACTGTATTACAGAGTGCCGAATACAGAAGGAGTCGTGTATGCACTATGCACGTACTAAAGTTGATGTGTATGCTGTAGCCGTATCCGTAGATGTAGCCAGCCCTCGTTGGAAGGATTTTCAGTGGTTGGTTGCCTTTTGCTCTTTCTTTCTCCCAGTGTTCGTCCTCTACTCTCCAATTCAAGAGGTAGAAGCACGTGTGATCTGGGTAAAGCTGAAAATTATATCTCTGTTGTCTCTAATGTGTCATTTGTATGGTTCAACTAAATCAGTAATGAAAAAATTACAATAATTTTTTTATCGCACGAGAATTTTCTATTGGGAGGGGTAAACTCAGTAAAGAGTAAACGCTGTGCAGTCACGTTACGTTTTACACTGGTTTTATTCCCATCATGAGGAGTCAACATTGCTCACGTCTCAGATTCCATGGTCGAGGTACGTTTCTAAGAACAGCCCTTCTACTTTGGGGCGGAGTCTTCTCCTATACAATACACACTATACACTACACATCAACTTTGTGTGTGTTACGAGAGTCGAAAGCGCTTAATCGCCACCACCAACAACCACCACCACTACATAATAACACGTAACACATGTGAACCTACATGTTACAAATACGAATACGAATATGAATACTCATAACACATAAGCGTACTAGTTTAGCGTATTCAATGTTCTAACTTTTCCAACACACAAAACACAAAACACAAACCACTGATGACTGATACCAACTATACTGTATTTTGTTTCGTTTATGCAATTCCTTTCAATTAAATGGTTAAGGTAAAACCTCTGATATGATCTCTATTATCTATTATCAAATGATAGGCTTTTCTTTTTTTCTCTATCTCATTTTATCCTTATTATTCTTCCATGCTCACTCAGTATTCAAACTCAATTCAAAATTCAAATGTATGGAGTATGGAGTTGGAAACGCACTATTGACTTTTGATTGCTCCCCCAAGCTCCAAGAACTACCCTCGTCACACCTTGAGTATTATAGATATTATAGCACTGTTCTAGTATTTTATTTTTCTGTATTCAGTATTTTGTATTCTGTATCAACTCTTCAACGTCCCATTAAATCCAGTAGCTTGTAGTTTGTCTTTTACCTTTGGCAACTCCAATGTCCAACGTGGAATATCAATGTCAAAAAAGTCTAGGCTCTAGACTCTAGATTTATTATCTATGATATTTACGGCGTATTTTATTAGTTCATGTCTGAATTCTGAATTACTCCCCTATCCTAAAATTTATGCTTTTTATTTCCGATCAAAAAACCTCCTATCACAGAATACATACTAATTCACACTGAGCAATTGAGCATTGAGCATTGAGCATGCTACCATTTATCCAACGTGAGAATTTGAGTGTATAGTTTTAGTCCCCTTTGTGTTTTGTGCATGTACGGTAAAATATAAGAGCAAAGAATGCATTGAGCATTGATTATATTGAATATTTTTTTATAGAGCAGAATGCAGTGAAAATGAAACGAAAGAAGGACAAATTTTGGGCTTTGGTTACAAGTTACAAGTCTGCAGTCTGTTAAACTAGAAACTAGTCAGTTGAAAGTTGAAAGTCAATGTACGTAATGCGTATTAGCAGTTTGTAGTTTATATTTTGTAGTTCTATCGTATACATGCCCTAGAAGGATTTATCTACTATCTACAGTATTTTTTCATCCATAACTTTGTCTCATTGTACTGTACAGTGAGCTGTGAGCAGCAAAGAGCAGTAGAATGTAGAATACATTGTATAGCAAGTAGCCAAGGAGTGGGTGCGGAAATTGAAGTATGAAAGAAATTGATCTTCTGTGTAAGTATGTGTATAATGTATCATGTATAATTCATAAGTATGTACTTTTTTCGAGTGCATTTTAGTTTGACGATGAGACACTGTCAACCCACAGCCAAACCAAGTGTCGTTCAAATGTCAAGTCGAAAATCAAAAATGCCTGACCTAAGATACTTTACTCTCTTTGATTAGTGATTAGTGACGTTTTGTCATTAAATGTACAACTATGAACTACGCTAAATATAGAAACATCTCAATTCTCAATGCATTTTTGAATATATTTCCCTCTTTTCTCATACTATAGGTTGGAAAACTTTAGCTGGTGAGTCGTAGTGATTGTGAATAACATTTTATTTATTATTCTTGTAGTTTCTTGACTTTTAACTTTTAACCAAATACCAAATAGAGTATCCGCGAGCATGCATCATTATTTTATCAAAGTCTCGCTTTCAATCCCTCATCTTTCCTAATAACCATTTAAAACTGATATGTACTGTCTCACTACTTTGATAGTGACTCCAAACTATGGTATGATATTATGTATTCATTTGTCATTTGGGCTGACGAACGTATAGCCAATAACCAGTACAGTAAACAGTATTTTATAAATCATATTCCCCAAAAGCTGCATTTATTCTTGGAACTACACTGCACCATCATCATCATAATCATAGATGAGAGTATAGAATATAGAATGTAAAAGATACAAAAGCTGGAATAACAGTCATTCCATTGAGCATTGATCATTGAGTATTGAGAGTACAGAGTCCATACATCTCATTAATGTATTTTCCGCTATGCAATATGTGACAACATAATACGTAATACATAATATGTTATGATATGAGCATAACTCCTCATTTTTTTCATAAAGATAGTGAATGAGGAAACAGATAAAAATGTGAGAAATATGATATGATACAGAAAGCCATTACTATTACTCAGAACAATTAGTGGGATAAATATATTAGTGGTGTGTAATTTAAAAGGGAAGCATGACGAAATGGTGTATTTTTTGTGTGTGCTATTTACGTTTTCTATACTTGCTATATATTCTATGTACATAATATATTATATACATCACAGAGTCGATGATCATCCTCAAAAACAGAAAGGTCAGTCAATAGTATCTATAGATTCTAGATTCTAGATAAATTGCAAACTTCTGAAAGTATCGAGTTACTTTATCATTGTAAAACTGCAAATATGTACATACATCTACAATCTACAATGTACCGTGTGCAAGGATGATAAGCACGATACGTAGAAAAAATATGTAGGAGAACAGAATCGAGAAGGTTCATTTCTCATTTTCCGGTAAAAATGAGCCTAAAGTTCAAAATGTTTATTCTGTCTAGAACTTAGAATGTAGAATCTAGAATTACATTTATCTATCAAAAGGTGTTACTGTACAATATTGTATCGTTCGATTAAAAACGGCACGTTTAAAAAATGAATCCAAGATTTACAATTTACAAGGAATGCACGTTGCTGTTTCCTTTATAAATGATAAATAAATAACATCCATTTTCCAAGCCATAACCTTACATGACCCGAGTACACAAATTGATTTCCTTGTACACACATTTCATAACATCGTACAGAGTACAGAGTTCACATAACACAGTACACGTTTTATGTCATATATCGTACTATATTATGCTTTTCTTATGACTTATGGTATTATAATTTATGTACTTACAAGATTATTCAGTATTTAGTATAGTCTTTCTCAATTTTTTCTACGGTGGAGTCAAAAGATTTAAAATAAATGATCAATAAACCACCAGCATCGTCTTGGTCATTTTGAATAAATAATAAATAATAAATAGGAAAGACTTGTGTTTATTATTTATTTGAAATTTCAGTGTCAAGGAACCAAGACTAGACTTTTCATAGTTCACAGCGATAAAATCTAGAACCTATAGAATGTAGAATCTAGAATCTAGAATAAAGTTGAAAGTGACTTGTGGGGAAATCCACAATCCATAAGTAACCACTATAAATTATAACTGATAGGTAGAGGATGACGAAGGAGAATCTCCGTTATTGATATTTGTTGTGTTAAATAAATTAAATTAAAATTAGTACATGTATTTCACAGCATGATAATGTGTCCTGCTGCACGCCAAACACTTGAGTACATGTTAGATACAACTGTGTACAAATTACAAAGTACAAGATACAACCTACAACCTACAAGCTTTTTTTCGCTCTAGTTCAATTCAATTATATATTTATTATTCCTGACTTTGTTTGTTTCTTGTTCCTTTTACTACGTTTTCTGTCCATGTTACATATTATTCTATTGGATGCAAGACACAAGATTGTACATGATTATTTTTGTGCACTTTGTTCAATTTTAGACAAAGGGCGGAAGAAGAAATTGTAAGCATCCAAATAATGACGTGTGGTCAAAAATGTTGTTTAGTTACTGGTGTATTTGAATATGGACATAAACTGATTTTTTTCTACAAACACTGAACTCAACTAAACTAAACTGTCTGACTAACTTACCAAGGCTTTGACTTTGTACTTTGTACGCTTGAAAAAATTACAACAATAATGAAATACCTTGTTCATTGCTATTGTTCACCTTTAGTTATTTCATTCTCATTTGTTTGCATTTTGTATTTGTATTCGTTTTTGTTGTTTGTGGTCACTTTACTTTGTCTTTGTTCTTTGTATGACTTTTTGATTTAAAAGAACACACACACGCACAGAGCATTACATAAGTTCAAAGTTTAAAGTTTAGTTCATCCGCTTTGCTTTTAGGATTATTATTATTATTGGTGATTCTATTGTATCTACAATAGTTGTTAGTTGTATCTGTAGACTCGATTACATTTCAAATTTCAACAGTCAATATTCAATATTCAATACATCAACATGATTGAACTTATTATTTTCTTTTCTTTGTCCCTTTGTCTGTCTGTCAGTCTTTCTGTCCATCTCATTTTCGTCACTTTTGAGAGGTGAGTAGAGAGTATAGAACAGAGGGTGTGTGGCCCAGAAGACGAGGTGGGTGTACTTTGTACATTTATTATGAGGTGTAAAGTGAACAAGAAGAAATAAATAGGTTTTTCCCATTTTTGACACATAATTTGTGTTTTTGACTGTTTGACTGTGTTTGGAATGGAGGGGATGGACGGTAGATAATTCAATTGTCTGGCATGCATTGCATCCTCTGCACTCTGCACTCTCATGTCCCTTGACGACGTTATAATGATAACAATAATAATAATAAGTGTGCTGGTACTTGTACATTGTACATTGATATTTTCCGAGGGTGGTATGTGGTTTGGTGTGTGGAGTATGGAGTATGGTCTCAATTTTTCCCTGAATCATCAAGTTTTTTCGTGCATTCAAGTCTTAACTTTATGATGAACTCCTCATCTTTTCCTATCTAATAATCTCTAACTCTACCTCTTGATAACCTCTGCCTGACTAAATTTTACTGATAATTTGATGCTCCCCTTACCTTTACCTTTGACACCATTAAAATTGCTATTTGCCCCGGTTTTAATCCTACTCCAACACTGATGACGGAAACATCACCAGAATTACTAGAATTCAACGGTTACAAAATATACGTATATGCAGATCCATTTACCCGGGAATTTTCACAGCCCAGATTTCTTTCTCATAGGTTGAATAATTATTTAAATTGTTCCTGATTCTTGATTACCGATTCTCCATGCAAACATATGTTAAACGACCTTAAACGTTGGTATGAAAGAGCTCTTCTAGAAAATGATCAAATTCAAAACTAGCTTAAAACTCCATTCATATGTATATGTATCATCCAATGCATGACGAGTGCATCATCATTTAACACATGTACATATGGATTTGACGTGATACAGCAAATTTTTATTGTGAGATGTGGGAGATGTGTATTGTGTATTTGTATATTTGTATTCAAGATTGGTTGTGGATTTTACTCACAGCAGCACAGTTTTTGGTGGTTTTGACTTGAGGTTTTCCTTTCAAATTCATCCATTCCAATGTCCCTGGTCCCAAGATACTGATAGGATATCCATTATTATCACTCCCTATTCATATTGGAAATTGAAATAGGAAATTTACATTTACATTTCCACTTTCCACATATTCGCCATGTCATTGTGGCGGGTAGAATTACATGAAGGGTGAAGCTCGAGCTCCCTGGTTCTTTCTCTTTTCCCTTTCTCCATTTCTCTCTCTCTCTCTCTCTCTCTCTCCTAAAGTCTATCAGTATCATTGTAATATGAATATGAATCCTACAACTAGGGACATTTCACCCAGTTGACAAGTATTAATCGTTCTATGCTGCATGCTGTATGAGGCTGTTTACTGCATACTCTATTACATTATATTGCATTTTATGTGTCTATGTACTTACGGTGTATGGTGTACGGTGTACATATTAGATTTGAGATATGAGATACTGATATGAGAAGGAGTGAGGAGTGAGGAGTGAGAATGAACTCCTTTATACTTACATTTCAAGTGTCAACAAGGAATAAATATTAATACATTATTAATCCCTAACATCATCAGTCATTTCCTTAACAATGTAGGATTTGTATGCTTGTATATTGTATATTCTATACTTCACCAAACACCAAACGCCAAACCATTATTTACTCTATAAACTATAAACACACACATCTGTATTCTTTATAATATTTTACCTTTTTTACGTTTATAGTTTCTATCCCTTTGTTCAATATCCAATATTCAATACAACTACGTACATCATCATGACTTTTATCATATAGATAGTATTTGATTTTTGGTTACTATATCGTTTCATATTTGATATTTGCATATGTGTCATATGTTTTTTCCTCAGAACCATTTATGTGCATTGATATTCATTATTCTTACTCCTTACTCGCTACTACCTAGTTATAACAATCCAATGACATATGATTAGTATACGCTCATGCTCACGATCCACAATCCACTACAACATACTTATATGAATACTGAATACCTTTCTGATTTGACTTGAAAATGTGTAAAACTAAAATCTACAACCTTTTTTTCATTTCTTTTGTGGGCAATTACATGGTTTTCAAATGTTAATCTTTGAGGCAGGCTGTATGTGGATTATACATACAGAATATAGAAAATGTGCAATGTACGGCCACGATTGTCACCATGTATAATGTGTACAGTGTATAGTGTAGTGACGGTGAATAATAACAATGACACAAGAAAACAGAACGAGGAAAACCGTGGTCAAATTCTACATTGTGTTGTGAATTTCCTGAAGGTTTCACGGCTATTCAAATTTTGAACCGTCTTTTCTGAAATAATCTACATGCGTTTAAAATGTACAATGTACAATATACGGTGTACAAATTATGTATGTCTACTGTAAATTATAATAATAATAATCGATCTTACTTGAGCCTATACATTATACCACATACACAATCACAATGGGATCTTTACCAAGTTACTTGCTTCCAGTTTCCATGTAAGTTTTGTGTACTTTTCCCATTGTATGAGTCAAGTACTCATTCTAGAGTAATGAAGTGTACAGAATTGCTCTCTTTTATCTAGTATACTGTATATTTATACTGTATGCGCCCTATTATTTCATACAGTAATCTATGTATACTTGTGGATTGTGGAGAAGAAGGCAAAGGCGAAGGCATGTCTGATTCGTGGTAACAAGAGACTAACAATAAGTATAAGTGGTAAGTTGATGGATAATCTATTATCAATAGAGAAAAAAAGAGAGAGAAATAGAATTTGAGGGTTTTGCCTCTGCCATTTGCAAGTAATGTTATATTTGTCAATACTCAATACTCAATACACTACAAAGGTTGGTACATGTTACAGATAGATGTACGATGTACCTTTTCGGGTCAGATGCATTGAATATTTTTGAGGAGCCTGCAGTCTATAGTATGTATGTAGTACGTAGTTTGTAGTTTTTGGTGCTGAATTGATTGCATTTCACCGACATGTTCCTTCTTACTCATCGGGTCGGGTCTGACCGTGCTATGTTGGTTTAAATTCTAGAATTGAATTCTGAGTTTCAAGTTTTGAGCTTTGAGTTGAGAGAAAGGAATAAAGAATCAAGGAGTAGACTTTGTATTTTGTTTTGTTTTGTTATGTTTTGTGTGTGCACTAGGCACTAGATACTAGATACTAGGTACTGGGCACCTACTCTTATTTGTAACTCCATTTGTTAGCTATAATAATACACTATTGTACATGCATAATATAGACCCTATCAAGCGCTGTCTGTATTATTCATGCATAAAATGAATGACCGAAGGTCCTTGGTTTAACTGAAAGCCCATCCAAAAATTCTGCAGGAGGTTTGTGCATTGTACATTGTACGTGTATTCATGTATATATCGTGCGCCTGTAGTTTTTGACTACTTTAAAGATTTTGGTTCTGGCTGTGAATTGTTAATTCCTTGTTGAATTGTGTGTGAACAATTTATATAGTTAAGGGCGGTTTGTTTCCTTCTCATCTTCAGGTCTTCCTTCCTTCTTCTTCTCCTCGTCCTTTTCCTCGTTCTTTTCCATCTTTAACAACTGTACTCAATGCTGAATGCTCAATACTCATATTATCCATAGCCCATAGTCCATAGTAAATAAGGGTACGTGCCCATGCTATACAAAATACAAATACAAAACGACTGTGCTTCCTACAAATAACAAATAATATGAAAAGGAAAACCCACCTTATTTCTCCTCCGTCGATATCATGTATATCATTTATTTATTTATTTTATTTCATTGATAAAAAAGGAAAACTTATTGCCTGTACACTGTTCACTGTAAACGGTAGGCTGTAAAGATTTTGTATGTTTAGTGATCAGAATGGACTATATTTTATATTATGCATAGTTTATACAAACTCCAATAAATATATTTAAGTACATACGTGTTCCTACTTGGAACTAGAAACTAGAGACTAGAGACATATGTACGTAGTTCTTCAACTCGTGAATCTCGTTGAAATATTCTTGTTGATTGTTGGTATTATAGGAAAAAGTGCGGACTACATATGTACAGTGTGTACAATTTACAGTTTGTGTATGATATAGTATAAAGTAGGCTGTACTGTACTGTGTTTATGAAGAATGAGCATTGAGCATTGAGAATCTTAGAATCTTATAGAAATACGTACAAAATGGGACGACAAATACAATACAACACAATACAGTACAGTATACAGTACAAAACAAACTATGAAGTACACAAAATGAACAACTTGGAGTTCATTTTCGGTTTTCAAATACAAGGAAAAATGTAGTGGAAAAAGTGGAATAAATGTAAAATGAACAAATAACAAATGAAGTGCGCTCCTGTCTATTATGTGTATTATGTATTCCAAGCGCAAACTGCTATTCCTAGTTACTTTAGTACAAAAGACTTTGAAAAGTACAAATCTTCATTATTCCTTTACTATTCACTCTTTTTCTGTTGTGTGTACATATTACATTTGTATCATGTATTTACAAAGAAGGTACACATTTTGAACTACCATATAATATCCATGCGCTGTCGTTCTTCTGTATTCTGTATGTATTGAAATGTGTGTACACATTATACATGCAATATTTATGAGTTTTGAGTTTAGCGTTTAGAGACGATTTGTATTTTGTAGATACTTGTTGGTTTGTACCATAGTTTATAATAGGTTATACCAGGAGGGATGCATGTGTATTATGTAGTATGTACATTGTACATGCATCGTTATCTATGAAGAAATCAATGGATAACTAGGGTTTGGTGATCCTATAATCTATAATTCTTAAATCTTATTATTGTGATTTTCTACATCAAAAAATAAAGTAGACAAGCTTGTTGCTTCTCCTTTTATTTTCTATTCAGTTTCAGTTCGGCTTATCATAATCCTGTGTAGCCAACGATGAAAAGAACAAGAAAACACATACATACATGATAATGACCATTAAATAAAAGAGCACATGGTACAAAATACAAAGTACAAAACAGGGAACAAGGAGCATGCATACATACAAAAATTGACTACCTTGTCTTGTCTTGTCCTGTCTTGTCTTAGCTGATAGTTCACTCATTCGTGTACTTTGTTTTTCTTGAGATTTTCTACCCAAAAGATGTTTGAGGTATTTACTTATATTATGTATATGTATTTTGGTGCTCTTCACATTCTGAAACTATGGAAAATCATAACAAGAAAGTCCACCTTCATTATTACCCGTATGATTTTTTCATATTTATAGGCTATAGTATATTGTAGCTTCATTGGATATTGGATTTTACACATACTTATTATTTGTAACTGCATGTCTCCTCTCTACTCTCTACTGCTCCCTATTATGCCTATTATTCATCTGTCAGTAATGGTTCAAGTATGCATAGTGACCAATAACCAGCAGCCAACCACCACCATCAAATTGATACATCTTTCATGCAAATACTTTTCAATTTTGAAAGTTTACATGTATTTCTAATAAAGATGTTTAACCTTTGGACTCTCCAAACTCTAAACACGCAATGTTTATGCAGGTACTTTATATTTAAGATTTGAGACTGACAGCTCAACACGATACAAAATAAAAGATACACGATAGAGTCCATTCTCAAGTCCGTTGAAGATGGAAAGTGAGAAAATTCTTTAAACTTTTTCCAGCCTGGATTCTGGATTCAGGATTCTTTCATTTTATGTGTGTTTTTATATGATCCAGGCTTGAAAAAGTACATATTTTGTGTGGATGAACAGTGAATATCGTTGCCTAGTTTAATGAATCTCTTGTCTTATTTTTACTTCATTTAATTGGTACACTGAAGATATTTTTATCACAAAAAGTTACATTTTTACATACTTTTTTGCATTCCTTTTTATTTCCATTTACTGTATACAATTTACTCCAGTAACCACTTCACCATGATTAAACGTTGTAATTTTGGTCAGTATCTGGTATATTCTTTTCTCTTTTTGATTTTGACTCGTGTACTACATAATAAAATGCACAAGAATACACTATTCTTTCCTCTTGCGACATGATATTATGTTCCATTTTCAATGTTCAGTGTTCAATGTCCAAGGCATGAGCCGTTGTATGACGAGTATTCACTGTTCACTGTTCACTATTCACCAGATTGATGGTCCAGTATTCAGAATTCAAATAAAGGAAGAAAGGAGGAACAAGAGCGAGAACAAGATCCTTGTCCATGATCCATGATATATGTGCAATGTGTAGGTTTGAGAAACATTTAGAATTTATTTAGACTAAAGGACCAGAACCAGAACCAGCTTGCGTCGTCTTCATTCTTCATTCCGTGTTCTCTCTTGTCTCTTGTCCTACTCCCTCAATGGACGCTCAAGCCCCGAAATTCACTATTCATCCAGGAAGAGTTCTTTTGTCACAGCAAACAACTAACAACTAGCAGTCCATTTCATATTTCAAATTCCCTTTCACCTCTCTTTCTACATCTATGTACAGTGTACATGTGTCAGGCTCCATTTCAGTTTCTTGTTTTTAATGAATGACCATTGACTAACCTTATTCTTCATTCCTCAGCATGAATACTGAATACTGGATACTGCATACATAAAACTAACATATAACTACACTAAATATGCAGCACAAAGCACAATATAATACCGTGTACTGTAAGTAATGTAAATGGGGTGTACTATCAGCTATCATGTCAACTGTAGAGTGTAGAGCCAAAAGTCACAAGTCAGAAAAAGGAAGCAACTGCTCGTTACTGGTTCCTGGTGATAAGTGTTTTTCTATTTGGATCAGACAAAAATCAAAGGTATACATATGATTTTGTATGTACACACTGGACAAACTCCTCCAGATTCCAGATTCCAGATTTCAAATCCATCACAATTCATTCCTTTGAAACTTGAAAGCTTGCACCTTTCCCTAACTCCTTTTTTCAAATTCTTAGAAATCTTTATCCATTATCCACTATCTATATGCATCTTTATTACTTTTAATGGTTTTTGCCGGTACTCCATACTCCTAGGGAAAACTCAAATTTAAATAAGAAATGAGAACGTCCACGCATTTTCACTCTAGGTTTATGTAATGGAAAAAGCACATACGATATTGCAAACGTTAGATACCTGTCCTTCTTAAAGCCATCCAATATCCAACATCCAACCAATGCTTAATCACTGTGGAATTAGTGATCACCAAATCACGCGGCAGGACGTTCGTTTCTTTGTTTCTTTGTTATATTCCGAATTCGGAATCGGAATGCCGTGAGCTCCTTAAGGAGAAGCAAAGAGTTCAAACCTTGGTTATTCTTCAACCTTCGATTCCACTATTCCGGATCTCAGAAGGGACAACATCGTGTCCCATATGTGTATTATGGAGCTTTTGAACAAGGAGCAGAATAGGCAATATGTGCATTGTGCTTTGTACATGTTTGGTGTATTGAGCATTGATCATGCATAGAATTGGATTGAATGAAATGGGAAATGGAATACATTACAAATTACAAATTACATGCACAATGCATGAGTATTTCCAAGAGAACAAAGGCCAATAACTTGGAGCATCAAGTATGGAAACAAAAAGTGTGGATCTTTCCCTTATCCTTGTTGGACAAAAATATTGCCAATTCTTTTATCTTTCCTCCATCTACTACTGAGAATGATGACGAGGGAATTGTAGTCATACGATCACAGGGACGAGGGACTCTAGATTCTAGATTCTAGATTCTCGATTCTAGACATAAACTATGTCTATTCAATATGCAGTATTCAGTATTCAGTTTTACGTCGTTCAAGTCAATCATTTGTAGCGTAGTGAAGTACACTTTCTCTGCGAGTTTTTTCCCATTACAAATTACATGTACCCATTCATGTACAATGTACAGTTTGCAATATATAATAGGATGGTATTGAATGACAAGGCAGAAGAGATGGAAGTTTTATCGATTCTCAAATAGACTGGGGAAATGAAACACAAACAATATAAAATACATAATACATGTACAATGTACATTGTACATGTACCCAAAACCAAAATCCAAAGCGACGAAATGCAGGTGAATTTTCTATTTTTACAACACAAACTTCCTCAATCAACAACGTCATATGACATATTATAATAGGTAATAGATGACAGAGTTCAAACATGTACTTAAAACTAAACTGGTCAGAAAGTTTGTTCCTTTGTAGTGATGCTTGCTTCTTAAATATCTTTCAAAGTTCTCAACTGTGTAATAACATTTGTTATTTAGAAAAATAATAACTTAAACTTGTTTTAGTATTTAGTTATCTACTTTTGATTTTTGACTAGTAAAAAGTAAAAAATTGTCTGAATTTTAAAAAAAATCCGTATTATTTATTATCTACACATTGTAAATTGTGCATGTTTTGGTACCAGAGCAAAAATTTAATTCAGTATCACATAAAATTTTGTATTATTGAAATTTTTTGCCTTTTTAAACTGCTGCTGCTGGCTGCTAAAATCATTTGTAAAAGTTACAGCTTCAATCCTAAGTCGTAGTAATCCAAATTTATTTATATTCAATATTCAATATTCAAAATTCAAAATTGAAATCATATTGATCACGATACATATTGCTAACTTTTGTTTTTGGTAAAACATGCAGTGTAAAGTGTAAAGTGCTGTTGCATGAGTTTGGAGTTTGGAAACAAGAATGAGAAAAGAATAATTATTATGTAAGTTTGCTGTTGTAGAGACTAGAGACTAGAGACTGTTGATTTAGTTTTAGTTTTTAGCTGTTTCACTGCTCCTGTGTTGACTGACGAGCTATCAGTACACGGAGGCTGAAGGCAAAGCAAGGCAAGGCAGAGCAAGTCACGGTTAATGGTGAGACAGAGCATCGCAGTGTAACTTGGCTTGGTTTGGCTGTATACTGCACAGTGTACACTGTGCACTACAAGATTTTCCTCGGCTCTATTTGGGCACAAAAATATTGTTCTTTCATAAGGAGTATCAAGTTTCCATTCCATCTGTCTAGTTTCCTCTCCTGATATTTGATATGCTTCCATGGTCGATGGTTGATGGTTGATGGTTGCTGGTTGAAATGTACTACGTCTTCTCTTGTGCCTGTCTCTTTTCTACTCTCTTCTCTCTGCTCTCTTCGTTGCTGGATCCACCATCCATCCATCCAAGTAATAATGCAGCATTTTACTCTGAGTTCAGCCTATGTTTCCCTGTGAGTATGAGTAGTAGTATCTAATGTATTTCATGTCATTTACATATTGCAAGTTACTCACATGCATCGTACATCATACATGTTGTATGTATGTATAATGTACAATGTACAATGTATATGCACATAACATATAACTATGTATAAAGTTGGAGGTAGACATAATAATATTTGTTATACAACACAGTTTAGTCTACAATCTACACTCTACACTCTACACAACTATGTGAACCTTGTGTCTTGTGTCGTTAAATTCAGGACGACTAACACCCCTTCGGTTCGATGTTCGATCTCCTCCAGTCAGCCAGTTCAAATTCGGCAGTTTCAACCATTTCACTTGTACTTGTCTATAGCTCATTCCTCATTCCTCATACTAGTCGTATCAATTCCATTTTTTCCTATCTTAACTTTTAATTTTCACAGTATGCATTTCACTACTATTACTGATTTCTGATTTCTGTGTTCTGCACCGTCCCAAAAATGTAATCAAAATTGTTTTTCTCCAGGAATTTTCACCATAATTTGTAGAGTATCGTGTAAAATCTGGTAGACATAAAGAAAACTTTTGGAGTTTAGAAGAAAGAGAAGAAAATAGAAAAAAATGAAAAAATCTCTTGGGTTTTGTTTCTTTTTGCCATCTTTGAAAATACAGTAGGAGTTGTCGTAGTGTATTTTCCCTTTCTCTCTCTATTTTTCAAGTTTGTACTTTACAAGAGATGGATTGAGAAAAGTGAATTCATACAAGTACATAATATTATGAGTTAGGGACAAGTTGAATGTTATGTTTTTTATTTGGATTTGTACTGTCATTCATAGTTCGTAGTTCTTAGTTCGTAGCTCATAGCATAGGATGATTTGGGTTGAAACTGTTGGATGCTGGATGTTGGAAGTTGGAAGAAGTAAGCGTAAAGTGTAAGCTGTTTGTTGTTGGCTGTAGGTATATCTGTGCATCCATGTTTTGTATTCCAGAGTAGTCGTCGTTTTCCTGGAGACTGAGGGTTCTCATCGAGCATCGAGAGACTTGAAGACTCAAAAACTGTGGGAGGTCTTACAGGGCCATTGTTGTCGATTGTCGAATGTCGAGCTCAAAGATATTTGTTTTTACAGTTAGAACCGCGCGATGACTTCTTCTTTTTGCTTTCCCTATGTTTGTCTGCTGTAATGCATACAGTCTCCTCTGGTTACGTGTCCACATCCAAAATTTTGTGCAATTCGATAGCATATGTATGTACGATGTAGGATCCAAGTGTGACATATCATCTTCCCACATATGTGTAGCTGTGTGTAGTGTGTACGTGAGGGATCTGTGAGGTAAATGTAGACGACAAGTGTCGTTCTCCTAACAATAATAATAGTCATATCGATAGTAACAGCAGTAATTCATAATATGTTGCACTCTACACTGTACACTGTGTATTGCCTACTGTATAGACAATAAATATCCACAACAAAGTACCTACATCCTACTTGTATGCATGTTGCATGTGCACAAACTGATGACAAAATATTACAAGTTTGTAGATACTAGATACTAGTCACTGTAGATAAATAGTCATATGAGATGCATATGAGAGTCATGTAACATAAAAGTATTAATGGTACACTGGCAACTGACATTGAACTAAATACTGAACACTAGGTAAAAATGTTACATGTTACATATGAAATCTTAGTACTGACTAAATATTAAATATCCTCTTTCAATTAATCTCACATCTACACTTTTGTTGTTTGTTGCAACCTGCAACTAGAAAAGGAATAATGTTTCATTCATTCACACAGGCGGTGGATTATACTTTGACGTTTTGAGTTTTGAGCTTTGATTTTTTTCAGCTAATTTTACATTTTACAAACACGAAATACCAAACACACGATCCATTTTATAATTTCATATTTAGTGCTTTGGAATCCTGTTACAACTTCCATATCCCATATCATATTCATCATTTTATGCTCACATTTAATTGGACTTGATATTTGATGTAATTCAAGATTTTTAATTCTAGAGATAGTGCAACATACATAATACATAGTTTATCATTTAACATTTAACCTAATCAGACTCGACTCAAATTTACTCAAGTTATTTGAGTAAAATGTTCCAATATTTTGAAAATAAATACTTTACAAGAACCAGGTACCGGAGACATTTATACGAGATATAAATGTAGCATTTTTGTTTTCCATTTCAGCAAGCTTGGAAGCTTGGAGCATTGGAGAACAAACAGTGATAATTTTTGCAAGTTAAATTTGCTGGTGTTATATTTAAAAACAATGATCTGTTGTCTGCTGAAAAGTATGATAAATTCGTAATCCATTATCCATAATAATCCATGATATGCACATCATCTATCTATTTATAATAAACATGTATGCTTTCTGTAGATGTATGAGCTATGAGCTATGAGTCAATACGAAATACATGTAAGTCTTTTTAGTACACAGTCCGAAAGTATGAGAAACAGGAAGGCATGGAAAATAAATAAAACCCGTGAGTGTCGAGTTTCTTAAAACTACATAAATTCTCTCACTTGAGACTGGAGACTTGAGAGTTTATGCAGACCAAACGGTATTTTGAGTTTTGAGTTTTGAGCCTCGACGATTGAAACAACAACAGCATTTTTCCTCTTAAAAAGAAACGGGTGGGAATTTCTCTGAAGATCCATTCATTGAACAAATACTAATAGCTAATGCATACAAAGTAGCTGGTACACTCTCACATAAATAGTAAGTAGTAAGTATAATAATAATATGTGCGTTACGAAATAGGACAAAATACGTTCATGATATCTACTAGGAAATTTTATACCCTAGTTCGATACTTATTTGTGCACGAACTATATCTGCATGCATTACACATTACACAACATCAACGTATTTATGAATGTACTACATGGAACATTGTACCATTTGTATTTTGTATGCGTTAACTAAATATAGGAAAATTTCTGTCTGTATAATATGACCTATGTCTTTTTATTTGACTGCATATACCTATATATATATATATATATGTATGTGTGTTTGAGTCTGAGGCACTGTGACACCCTACTACTATTCACGGAAAAAAGGAAATTAGTCCCAAAAACACACATAATGTTTTTCCAATACATAAGTCAAAGGCACTTAGGTCAAAGAAAGAAAGTCTTTATGTCCTTTATTGACTTTATATTGTTTTGTAACAAGGAAAAATGAAGAAACCTAAACTCTAAACTGACCGTCATAAAAATACTAAATACTACCAAGAAATTGATCAGCAACAACTCTACTTTTGTGTAGCATTTTTTGAATCCGGTCTTATATTGTATAATATTAACATATGAATTCTGAATTATGATTGTTTTCATTTTTCTAAATTAAACTTGACATACAAATGACACATGTAGTAAAATATTTCACAGCCCGACAGATTTCAGTGCTACATTTGCTTTACTATCCTTTATGCTTTATATCTTTTCCACTGTACTTGAAACCAGATTACCCGCTAAATGGTATTTTATTGAACATTGAAAGTTTAAAGTCTGAAAACGATTAAGATAACGGGAGGAGCAGAGTTACTCTCTCTTACTTTTTAATGTGATATCTACCCTTTTAATTGTGTCATAATGTATGAAGTCTGAGAATTATTCTCTGAACCAACAGTATATTGAACAAAATATATTGTCTCATAAATTTATTAAAAAATGAAGATGCTCTAGAATCTAGAACTCATGTGAAAAGTTTTTATTTTTCTTAAAACTAAAAACTCACACCATTTAGCATCTGACGAATGTAAATACTTCTAATGAATAACGTACACAGTACACAGTGGAGACAAAACGTAAAAAGCAGAAGCTGAGGAAAGGAGAACTTGTTGATAAAAGCAGAGTTAAAGTCAAAAAGTGAGCAGAGTACAGAGTACACGGAGGAGAGCGAAGAAGGGCTTTGGGAAAGGTCAAGTGTCTTCATCTTCTTTTCTCTTCTTTTTCTTCTCAAAGCCAAAAGTGTTGACGATAATGGTATTTTCATGAGTTTCAACGAGTTTATACTCAGTAGTTTTACCCATGTGATGTGTGTTGTACATTGTACACTATACATTGTATGCTAAAGAATATGTAAAGAACAAAACAACGACAACCACATTGACAGCGACAGCAAGACATGTAAAGGCTTCTACATTCACAGTCTCCACATTGAGTGGCTTCTGGCTTCCAAGAGTTTCCAACAAAGAGGATAATACACACATAGAGACACATCTGTAATCTACGGTATCGTCTATATGAAAAGCATGCACTAGGCAGTACAAACACACATTATGACATAAATTAAAGGGAGCTAAGGGACAGTTTTATTTAGACATATGTAGTGTAGTTTATGGTATAATATTCTACTCCAAGATTGTTGGATGTTGGATGTTGAATACTCCAGACTACAGTGTATATTACGTATTATGTAATGCGGAGAATGGATGAGAAGATGGTAGATTGAAAGATATGGTATGGAAAAGTGGAAGGATGGAAGAAAAGTATGGTTCCAGCGGCTCAACATGTGTGTGTTTAATATTTAATGTATTTCTAATACTGTATTCAAAATAGTTGGAATAAAAAGTACGAGGAGTACTTATTGAGAGCCCTTTTGTGTATGCATAAAAAGACTGTAGACTATAGACTATAGAGACTCTAGATTCTAGCCATATACAAGTATAGATTGTAGTGAATGAACGGAATACATATTTATTTAGCATTATGAAAGATTACAAAAAGATGTGTGAACATACACGGTTGAAATCACATAATCATATGTACACAATACACAATACACAACGAGTGAAAGGAGCAACGGAGCAACTGACAATGAGCCAAGTACAAGTACCAAGTACTAACTGGTAGATACTAGATACTAGATACATGTAGAGGAATCCGACAAGACATTCCAAGTCAAATGTCAAATGTCCAAAAGAAATTCGCCTTTGTCTCCTTGTCACCATCTGAATAGAAATCAACAATTCCGTATTCTTCTCTGACAATCCAGCTCCACTCCACTATGATGTGGCATGATGTGATTACCAACAACTAACAAGTCTTCAAAGTCACCACAAGTGACATCAAAAAAGCCACCAGCAGGACAATATACATATGTAATGTATGTATGTATGTATGTAGAAAGAACCCTTACCCTTACCTACCCTTTGTACTCCCATTTTTATGTGAGTACTTGCTTCTTGATTCTCGATTCTTGATTCTTGATTCCATTCCATTTTTGGTTCTATCTGTGCACAATATATTATATATAACAAGCTATTTTTAATTCATAAACTCGCACTCTTTCACCTTGGAATCCCAACTGCCGGTTGCCGTGCGTCTCAATTTTTTACTTTTAACTTGACTTTTGTCAAAAAAGAGAGAAGCGACTTAAAACTCAAAATAGCATGTACTGCCTAAGTTTTGTGTATAGGTACTGCATTGTAAATTAAGATAGAAAAGTAAAAAGCTCCAGTTTTTTACAGTGTTTTTTTACTACTCTATGACAGTTTTTATATAAAAAGACTTGTGAAAAATCCTAACCTTTTTGTATTGTGTATTGTGTATGGGCATTTGATTTTGACTGTGTTGAAACTTGAAATTCCGTTGTTGTAGAAAGGGAAACTCTGATGAATGCATCTTTATTACAATTGCAACATATTTTTTATTTACCACATAAAAAGTGGATAACTCAATTGACTCGGATGTAGATCATTTTTTTCATGAGAATTGAATAAAAGTTTTCTTGTAGTCTAGATTCTAGACTAAAAGAAAACCATATATGTAATGGGTAAGATATGAAATATAGGCAGAGAAAAAGGCATGAGGTACAAAAGTGGATTAACTGTAATAGGGTAAAAAGTCAAAATACAAATACAGATAGGGGAAAAGAAAGGGCTGGTTCTTGCATCATGCCTTCACCAAACACCGTACACCGAACAAAAGTGTCTATATGTCATCATAACATGTGAGAAGAAAGGAGAAAAAAAAGGAGCGAGCAATGACCATTGAGCATTGAGGAAGGAATTCACAAGTTTTTGGGATTTGTGATCAGAAAATAATGTTTAATGCTGGTATTTTTGTGGCAAAAGCATGTAATGTAACATTTAGGTAACGTCCCACAGTGACGTTGTAAACACATAATATACATGCAGTATCTGTATTGACTATTGAGTATTGGTAGCATTCAATTGATTAATATTGGCACCAGCCCCCCGGAATGGGACAATGTCGAATGTGCTTGATGCTGTGATCAATGTTGTTAGCTTTCCCTGCTCCTTTCTGGTTTTCTCCCAACCAATTTTCTACTTTCTGTATAAATATAAATATGTACCAAAAATGAAGTCGTATTTTATATCCCTGTTGATATATAACATACAGAGAATGTCTATTTTCTAAACCAATGCAAATAGTTTAGGTCAAAAGACATTCAGTATCCTCACAATAAATATAATGCGGTATGCGGTATTATTACACTTTATAAAATTCAATACTCAATACTTTACATGTGCGTTTGTAGAATATGTAGCCCAATATTATGTGTATTGTATATAAGTACATTTTTGTGTGGTTGGGAGAGAAATTTTTAGGATCTCTATTGTTACTGTGGCTGTTGTATGTATGTGTAATGTGTATCGGGAATCGGGACTATTGTTGTTGGTTTATATAAAAGCTTGAAGGATGTGTAATGGGTACATTCAAGTGCATTTTTCGTGTATTGTAGTTTGTATTTTGTGGTAACATCATATTTCACCAATACGCTCCTCTCTTTCTTTTTTATTATCCACATTGTATGGATTATTGGATTCGTTTGTTATTTGTTACATTGGGAGTTGAGAGTCTTTATGATTGTTCCACGCATCAAGAGTCATGTGATCTATAGCTTTATTACTTATTATTTATCTATTGTGCCCATTACACGTACATTATTCATGTCATTTTCAATTTTCTATTTTCTATAGTCTCCCAGCAAAACTTTTTATCCATCCAGATTCCTATTTTTATTAACCATTTATAGTTTACAGTACAGAACCAATAATATCTATGCTGTTTGTACATTACATTTTTATAATTTCTACATTTTAGACATGGATTTATATTATAAGTCACAAGACGCTGATTTTTATTGCCATTTCTCACAAATGTGGTATATGGCTTATTTTTTATTTATCGGCATTTTCCGTCTAAACATTTTTAGCAACTAACGAGTAGTTTACTAAATTATTACTAAAATCTACTCTTGTCATAAAATTTCCTGATAAGTGGTTCTTTCTCTTCTTAATTTTAGACTGAAGATTGAAGTACCTATTTCATGTTATTTGTTGTGGATTGGAGATGTTTGGCAATTCGCTTCAAACATTAAATGCAGAAAAAAACGAAAAACCACTGGAAACTTGAAAACAAATGTGTTGGTTGATTTGCTACAGAACATAGAAAGATATGTTTACGTACAATGTAAAATTGTACACATACATGTGTCCAGTGTCCACCTCTTAAAATAGTGTAGGTAAAACTTTGAATGAGATGAAAGATAGGAGAATACGTAATAAGTGTACAGCGTTTTAAAAAAAGGTAGGATAGAACAGTACAAATACAAACACAAACACCAACAAATAAACAAGCAGATGATAACGTGATAGAAAATAGTAACTTTTGTACAAACACGTGTTTCAACTGATATACAAAGACATTTGTGTAAGGTATTGTATAATATGCTGATAAGTGATAAGACAACCAGGAGAGATGAACGTAGAGATGGAATGATGCTCAAAGAGAGAGAGAGGACACTGTCCCTTTGTACAATAGAAATGAAAGGGACAGTTTTCCTGAAAAAAATGTCCTGGACCACAAGATGAAGGTACTGTAAGTAAATATAACATGAATTGTCCACGAACAAATAGACTGGGTATTAAATGTACTGTAGACAATCTCTTTTCTCTCTCTCTCTTCTCTCGTATCTCAATGCTCAATGCACATAGTTATACAATTTTTGTTGGAATTTAAAGGTATTATACAACGTGTAATAATAAGGGAATCTTCATCATTTATCTACCATTTCCCTTGCCAACTCCAAACTCCATATCTTTGCCCTTTGATAAATTAGTTTGGGCTGTAGAGCCAAGTGACAAATGATGAAACATTTTTACTTGACACCTTCACAAATTTTGCCTGATATCCTGCACAATCCATCCAGCTTCAACTCCAATTCTAGGATTCTAGATTCTTGCAACCGGTATTCCTCTTAACTCTTAACTCTTACCATAACTTTGCATATGTACAATGTACAACACGTCTGTAACCTGAACCACAACTTGTTCCAGTGTCACAAAGTACTTATATATACACACTCACAGTTTTCTTTCCTTTCTTATATGTTATGTTATCTTTCGATTTAGATCTGGATACTGGATATACATAAAAAAAAAGAGTGGTTGGTTTTTTTTATTCTGTCCCGTATCAAGTCCAACAAATACCAAAATACTAAACTCATATTAAACTATCTTGCATTATCAGATATACTTTTAGGATTTAGGATTTGATTTCTGTCCCGTATCACTTACATTTTATCATCTCTTTTCACAGTTTTTTTTTCTATTTTGAGAAAACAGAATTTTTTATATGAATTATAATACCAAAGTATGTGTATTGTGTATTGTGTCATTCGTTCCTACTGTCAACTGTCCAATATCCGGTACAGAACAAATTTTATCACATGCTTATGTAAAAATGTCTTAATTTATGTCAATTATTTATTTTTTTTGTACCGTTTCGTACTTATTTAGGGTTGATAAAAATAACCCGTGTTCTTAATGTTTTTTTACATTTCTGGAAACTGGAAATCACAGTTCCTATATATCATGTATATATCTAGGCTGTGTTCTGTATTCAGTCCACATGTAATCTGCATCCTTTTTACAATTCTTTTGTGTTGAAAAAATTACCATTTACCAGCCACCATGCACGAATGGCAATTATTAAAAAGATCAATCTATTTTCAATTACTTTGATTTTATCTCCAGTCCAAAAGCCTACACTTTTCTAATTTGTAACCTATAATCTTCCGTTTGGAGTTTGGACGTATGGTCAATGTATAATATACAGTGTAAAGTGTGCTTATAGTTGCGAGGTTTACTCGTGATAAAGGATAATTACACGTTAAAGTCGTTCTCAGTAATTATACAATGAATGAAAATGAATGATAATAATAATAATAATATTATGTAACAGCAATGGTAGTGGTAGCATGTATCATGGTGAAATCAGTAGTTTGACTTGGAGTTAAAGATTAATGAGACTGCTACCTTTTCCCAACCAGCGACTTAACACTAACACTTCAGTCACTATTAAAAGACGGATAATGGATAGGTACTAGAAACTACATTCAAACTACAAACTACGTGATACATTGGTAAGTACATGTGTCAGCGATTTAACTGCAATAAAAACATTGAGATGAGGTCGTTGATAAAATTTCAAAATGACGATTCAAAATGGATAAGAAAAAAATTAAATCAAACCATGTACAGTCCACAGTTTGCGTACCACATATGAGAAAAATAGAATAGCAGCAACTTTTTGTATAACTTTTAAGACACTTACCATTCCCATTTTCCATGTTCTCAGTTCTCAATGCATGTTAAGAAGCCCTTTGGTATTTTTTTCTGGATTTTACTCTCATGGCTTTTTACAATATATAAGTCCATGTATAATGTATAACTCAGTTTATAAAAAGGATACATAATATGTATTACGTGTATAATCTGTGTGTAAACATATAAAAAAGAAAAAGAAAAACAATAAGGATAAAGTGAGTAACAAGTTCAAAATGAAAAGGCAAGGTGTGAGGTATTTAAGTAGATGAACCATAGTCGACTTTTTGATGTTTGATTTAATAGAGTGTGAGAATACCTCAGTGTATAATGTGTACAGTGTACGTACATACTACACATATAATATAGACTGTAGTTTGTAGATTACAAGTACATGCGGTAGATGAACAATGTTAACAATGTACAATGGGCAATGTACAATCTTGTTCTATATTATGTGTTGTTATCAGTGAGTGTTGAGCCTTTTGTTAGTCATAATATTATTATCAAGATAAGACAAAAGATTATTATTCCGGAAAACAGAGGCCTTTTGCTTTTTGGAAGAATTGATAAATGACCATTTTCCGCATTAGAAAATTACAGTTATCAACGTTTAGTGGACAGAAGAAGAAACGAGAGAAATAATGTTTGATTAGAGTAGGGCGATCAAAAAGCTTCCCGTGCTTGGTTTGGCTTGTTGTTTGGTTGTTTGGTTTATTGGTAGTGGTGCTGGTGGTGGTCCTATTGTTATTTTACCAGCCGTTTTCACATTTGTATACATACTACACCCAGTATAAAATATCCACACATGTAAACACGCTTCTTCTTTATGTTCCACCATCCACAATCCACAGTCCACAATGATAGCAATAACAATTATAATGCGGATATACGTTATACATATACATTTGATCGTTAAGGGATCAAAGCCACGGAATCGACATTCGACAGCCGCGGTGACTACCTATATAACCTGCCGAAAGCACCATTCACCATTCACCATTATGATAAGCCTTTCTGTTCTATGTGAAGTCTAATTGAAATGAGAATTTATGACCGCTAATTGACGCCTTTCATTCTCGCCTTTTTTAACAAAAACTCCACGTCTGCTCCCTCCTATCACTATTAGTGTTAGTGTTATGAGCGTAGCTCTCTGTTCTGTGTGGTTCTCCTATGGCGGTCTAGTCCTCTTTGAGATTCTTAGATTCACATGAGCTGTTAAATACATACATGCATCTATGAAGAATGAAGTATTGAGTATGGAGCATCTATGAATTAATGCCGATAGGTAAAGAAAGAAGCTTTCGGTCTTTGACTGGATGGGCTCCGTGTCCAAACTTTTCACTTGACGAACTCTTTTAATAATAATCCTTGTTACTAAACCATTTCATGTACACAACTCTTAACTCACAGTTAGTAATAAAAAAAATAGTCGCTTGCCTCTTTTTTATTTTTCCAATGTTTCAGGCATTAACTTTTCCAAACCACGTAAGTGTCATATTAATACATGTGTGATGTGTGTGTGGGTTCTCAGCTCTCAGTCATTGTATGTAAATTGTAAACTAAAGCTTTATAATCCTTTCGTTATTCATTTTGATGGATGAAGTAACTTCACAAACGTTCAACTCCAGATTTTCCTTGTAAAGTTTGCAGTGAGTGAGGCAGACATACTGATAATAGAGTTTAAATATCCGAAAACCTAAGAGTAAAAATTGTCTGTTATCAAAAAGCGTACTTGATCCGAAAACACATACAAAATACAAAGCCGCAAGCTAACTATGCACATTTATGTACTTTGAATTTTCGATAAATTTCAATACGATTTAAATTTTAGACAAAAAACGTGAACACAAACATTAAGCATCAAACATGCTGCTAGTTGCTATACTACAAAGAGCAAACAGTAAAGAATCTGAATTTGAATATCAGGGAATTATTTCACGAATCTCATGATATAAATATATTATAAAACACGTCAAAAACCCAAAACCAAAAGTATTACATGTGTAAGCGTACTTAAAAATATCCGTTTTCCGAGACGAGAGGCGAGAGACTAGAGACGAGACGTTGTTTGTAAATGTTGAGTTTTCATTACGATTAGCAACTCACCTTTTCTCTTATTTCATCAAATCACGCAAAATCATGTTCAATGTAAATATCATAAAATTTTGAAAGTTGATCAGTGATGGCTTATCCATTTACTCATTTCCCTTTTCCACAAAATCTGTTGCCAAACTACTACTACATAATATCCAATACGCAATCAGTTTATCAAAACTCCTGAACTTTTGATAAACTGATTTTGAACAGCATCTTGTGCATGTATGTATTTCTTTAATATACGTTACACATGATCACTTTAGTTTATTTTCTATCTTGATCTTTTTCTCTAAACATCATAGTCAATTTCATTTCATTTTCACTGACCACGCTTCCATTTTCCATAAAAAGAATTCTTCCGCAGACCACCGAGTTAAATTAGTACATACCAACGACACTAGCAATAGTGATAACGTACAAAATGACGGAATTTTTTAGCAGTACAACCCTGTTTCAGCTTCCGTGAATATTCAATGAGTTATAACACAATTTTTGACTTTGAGCTTTTAAAACCTATAGTGTGCTTTCTACTTTCACCAGCAGCTTTTTAGATGCAACATTTCTGAAAACAGAAGTAAACCAAACACCAGAAAGCAATTTATTCAGCAGGAATAAATAATTCGAGTTCCCGTTCATTTAAAGCTGGAATGGTTGAATGGTTGAATTGATATTCGAGTATCGTTAGCGCTCTCCGTCTGGAATCTGAATGAACGGCCAATCGATGTGTTTGATCTATGGACGTCTATAACAAGAACCCACGTTTAATATGTTTAATGCGTATATACTTATTTATATACGTTTTTTCCCGATAGCTGATAAGGTGATTGAGTATTGAGACGATTTTCTGATTTGAAATCAGATAGATTGCCATGTGTGTAGTTTGGATTCTATATTCTATCACCTCGTGAGTGTAGAGTGTCGAGTATAGAAAGTAAAAGGTAGACGGTGTAGTCAAATACAAAAACATAAATACTGTACAAGTTGTAAGACCAAAAATCATCTGCGTACATTTGCATAGCATCTTTAGACACGTAATCTATTTTTTAACTTTTTTGACTACTCAGGACATTAGGAAAATTACTTTAATTCAAATCTGTGTAGAGATACATGTACAAACTTGTACCGTATTATAACTATACTATAGGTTTGTAAAATAATATTAGTCGTCAGCCTTCATCTATTTTATCACTTTCCACTTCATTTTCATTTTCTTGTTATTATTATATTTTAGTTTTATGCAAATTTTATAATACACATATTCAAACAAAAGAAGATTTTAAAAGATTTTCCATGTATGCATACATGTATAACATATTATAGTTTTGTATTATGCATTATGTATACATATGAATTGAACATTTTATCATGTTGTACACTTATTATACGCTATACAAATATAAAAGGCCAGGCAGGGAGCAAGACTTTGATTTTACATCTGAATACATAATCATGTAAAAAGTATCGAATTTCCCTAGTTCCTACATATGCAAATTCAAATACAAGTCAATAATTCTATGATTGTGAAGAATGAATAATAATAATAACAATATCAACTAGACAGAGGATATAAACTGAAGCAAACACATACACACCAGAATGTTTTTTCACTTTCATACAAAGATCTTCGTGAAAGCTTTTGATATGGATTGAAGATTGAAGATATAGTACCTACGTTTATTATATTCATCCGATACAAATTTTTACCCTCCAGTAAAGAATTAATACACAGAAAGAGGGGAAAGTAATTCTTGAATTTTGGTTCTTACTCAGACGTTTCATTATTTTTCCCGAAGAGGGTATTTAATTTCAATTTATTTCCATTCCTAATTTCACTCTTAAAAAAAGTATTCAATTTCACTTCACAATCTACTTAATGACTTTCTGAGTTTCTGTTCTGTATGTGGTATCTAATTGTATTTGGGTTTAATTGGCAGCTTTGAAAGAAGTAACGCTCATTTGACAAATGTATCTACTTTTATGATTTGACAACGACTCAAAAAAACTTGATCGTAAACTTGAAATTTTTAATTAAACTTGAATTTTAAACCACCAAAGCTACTACATAATGCATCAACGTAGGTAACAGGTAACAGTTTCCATTCAACTCCATAATAATATTATGCTCCTCGTGAGAAAGTTTCACTCAAATTTTCAGCCATAAGAAGTGAAAACAAACATCACGTTTACGATTGGCAAAAAATCACAGATTCTACTCTGCAGTCTGCAGTAATTACTGATTACTGATGCAATATCATCATCATATTGAAAAATCCTGAGTAGAATACATAGATGTATTATCAAGAATCATCAACTGGAGGGCAATGTTTATTTACCGAGAATTCCTAATAAATTATAAAATGTCTGTAAAATTATCCTAATCCATTGCACAATAAAAGATAACAAATAACAAAATCATGGATGGGTTTTATATTATTATTGCATTTTACATTGAACATATCTAAAATATTATCACGATTCGTGGTATAAGAACTATTGTAATATGCACAAACGTCTGTAAATATGTAACATGTTTCAGAATATCTGTCTGTTTTTAAAATTTAAAAGAGGTTGACAAAGGGAAAAAAGAAAATTGTCGTTGCTGGGGATAGAATTACTCCACATAGTCTTATATCTCGTATGCTGCATCCTTGTTGGTACAAAGATGTACATGTATGTGTTTAAATACTGTAAAATGTAACATTGTAATTTTACCACTCCTTATATCTACAATTTACTACCTTTGTACATTATACCATACACCATACACCTAAATAATTCACGATAAAAGATGTCGTATCTATGTTGTACTATTTGTCCATCTTCTCAAGTTCTTCTTGTTCTATAATATCTTGCTCAAGTTAAGACAGTATCAGTGAATCAGAGTCGAGATTCCAGATTATATCTATTTTATATCCCCTGATTTGTCAGCATACCATCTCCTGACCATCACCCTCGTTAAATGCGTAAAATATTATTGTTTTTGGGGCTACTCATCTTTCTCGTCTAGTTTATCGTATTTTCTAGTACTAGTAAACAGTAAACCTTTTTTTAGTTGAATAAATTCACATTTCCAACTTCATTGTTGTTTTTTACAAGTATGCATTTATGTATAATATATTGTATTCTACTGCAGACTGTAGGCTCTAGACACCAGACATGCATGTGTACATTTTCTGCTAAAGAGTAAGTAAGACGTGAGAAATGGTGATGAGCACGTAATAAACTTGTCAATTCTATGAAACTAAGAGTACTCCTGATAAATTAAAGCCTGCCAGAAAAGAATAAAAGGCTAAAAATCTGCGCTATATCTTATACTCATTAAAGAGTAGTAACTTTCAAACCTCAATTATTTAATTTAAACTCTGGATTTCATTTTAATGATTCGATGACAGTGTCACTTGTCAGTTGTCTATGACATAATTTGCATCCTAAAATGTTTTTAAAAATGTATGATGTAAAATGTTTTTCTCGTACAAATTTCCATAGTCTAGTCTTTAGCTTGTTAGTTGTTAGTTGTTAGTACTAAATCACCAATCACTTGTCACGTAAGAAATTATTTGCGGTAATCAATAAATTTTAAAGACTCTTCACATCTTTTTGTGAATCCTTAACTTGGAGCTTGGAAATACTGAAAAGTGCATTACCCTTGAAAATATAATATGAAATGTGATACCTTCGGTCAAAAAGTGGGGTTTTAAAAGTTTTCTCTTTTGGAATGCAGTTTACAAAAATATGATTTTGCTAAAAAAAATCCATAACTTGTGTTTTAGTTGTACATTAAAAGTCTTCCAAAAAATACCCAGGTTGCAAATTCTTGATTGTGTATCATGTATTGACTATTTACACATGACACATGACATAAACCATTTTTTAGAAAGCATGGAAAGGATTTGCATTAAACATGATGTGAAAATAGCGATTGGGAGAATGACAAAAAAGTATTGTTTGTAGTTTGTACATTGTATATTGTACATAACTGCTACAATTTGTTATCCTAACTTGACAAAATTGACAATGGATGAGTAGAAGAAGACGATTTTTAATTAGAATTGTTATCTGTTCACATTTTCTGTACGCAGAACACAGACACGTATATAGCTTATAGGAAGATGTATTCATAATTCATAATACATCTACAATCTACATACTTTAGGTAATAAACGGATATTACATATATTACATATCACCACGCATCATGACTTGGACAATAAAAGATTGCCCATGCCATGTCAAAGTATGCACAAATATGTTAAATACATGATACATGATAGATCTACAAAAAGGGCCTATTTACTATTTATCTTGTTATTTATAGCTTGCACACCGCCGATAGTATAATATATATATATAATATCTAAAACCTATAGTAATGTACAATGTAGATGGTATATCGAGGCTTATCTAAACGAAAAGGCCATGTTCCATGTTACAGACATGGAACATGGCCTTTTCGTTTAGATAAGCCTCGATATTGAGCATTGAAAGTACCTACATGTGATACATATCACGTGTAGGTAGTTTCAAGTCTTACATTTATTTATTCTTCTTTATGACAATGATTAATTATAAACTGTGAATGAAGAACGGAGGTTGTGTCTCATCCTTCTTGATTCACACCTTGACAATTTGGAATATTGTATTCAACTTTTACTATCGATTAATCAATAGTTCATTGATATTATCCTGATATGATACAAGCACAAGCATATCACATGGATGATGGAACATGTAACTCTGGCACGGACTTCATTTTACATGCAACTAATCATCTCATTACTACCTAATGATGTGGACATACATAATGAATAATATCTAATCCATTGTATTAAATGCCCATTTTTTCAATCTGCAATTTCTTTGCACTAGTCAAAATGTAAGGATTTGCCCATCAAACTTGTGAAAACTTTTGAAGTGTCTTAAAAATCAAAGCATGCAACATACAAGTATTTTCTTATTCTTTATCAAACTTGCACTGTGTAAAACAAAATCATGTTACATGTTTTTATTACAACTATTGTCTATTTCTTTAGTATTGGAAATTGGAATGATGTAAATAATTGTGATGTATATAGTACATAGATCATTGTTGTACATTGTTGTGTTTCACTTCTACATACAATAACCCTCATTATGGTACGTAAATTCCAAAAATTAGACAAGCATTGAGTTTATAATTTAAATGTAAAGACGTGTACATGCTCCAAGAATTCTGAACTCTAAAGGTAAGCCTCAAGCCTCAGTGATATCAACAATCAACATGCAACATTCGTAAATATGGGAGAAACTATAAACTGACTCACAACTTTTTTAAACTTATTTTCATGGAATCAATGACAAAATGTTGTATAAAAAGGAAAATTTTTTAGTTTCCTATTTTCCAAACCTGCGGAAAAGAAATATATGAGCTTTTTGTACGGGGAAAGTTTGAGCCAACATATGTTTTTCAGCCACGTCTTTTACCATTCAAAATTCACAACACAATACCTTCATCGACCAGCCATTATGGGATAAACCAATGAAGGAAATCAGGAAGCAGTAGAATTCAAAGGAAACGATATCACTTTCTTTGAAAATTTCCAAACGATAAACTTGTAAATGAACCTCCAGTTGTTATTTAGATACCAGAATCAAAGTCATTATTTGATGATCTTACATCATACATGTTTACAACTGGAGGAACATTCACCATTCCCCATCAAAAAGTTTTTTCCTCTGAAATCAAAGGAGAAGATTAAACTCTTTTATTATTTCGTGATCTCCAGTAAAATGAATATTTCAGTCATGTTCTGTGTTCAGTGTTCAGTCTTTGATTAAAACGGAGAAACGATACAAAATTTATGATAAATATCTAATGATGGTCATGTACAATGTACAATGTACATATGAAGTGAAATGGAGAACTTACATCTTACGTACACAACTTTCCCAGTATTGGGGGCTTCTAGTTTTTCTCCACGGAATAAGTTTTCTTAACTTTTGTATCGCATATTTGATACGAAACAAAAAATCTGAATAAAACAAATTAATAGCCTTGATCTCTTCAAGTCATTTAAACTTTGGTTTTTTGATTATTATCACCAAAACTGTATAACATTGAACACCATATCACAAAAAAGACGTTCGTGTTACATACAAAATTCTGTCTCATGTTTGCTAAACTCTTTCACTGCTACAAATATACAAATAGGGTATAATATAATACAGAATACTGTTGTGCTTTGTGCGTGGTGTTCACTCAAAATGTAGTATTATTATTGTTTCTTGTAGTAGAATATTGTGCTCGTTACATACAGGCTCACCCCTCACATTAAATCAAACCTCTTGAATCCCTTGATCAAAATAATGGAGTAGATAAAATGCTAAAGTAAGCGGGAAACCAAATAGAAAAGGAGTAAAAAGGTGTAATTCAATACGAATTTTAAAAACCACGGTTGGTGCATATTATATAATGTATGTAATAAGTATAGTTTTTTAACTTTGTAGCTGTTGCGTGTACTGGAAACTGAATAATTTTGACGTTACATCGACATAAGGATACATTCAGAATTCAGATTGATGAGTACGATGAGTTGTAGAGCAAGAGGAGAGAAGGGAAGAGAGCGGATATGGATGGATCAGTTTTCATTTTTCTATAGATGCTCTTACGGTTTTGAAATTCAAAACAAATGGCTATAGCTTGCATTCACCAAGATCTCTAAACCAGACTCCGCATTTTCTAGGGCGCTTGGAGTCCGAAATCACTGATCTAGACATAAAATCAGTATATTTTGACTACGGCCAACATTTTGAGCTCACTCTCAACGCTCTGCGACGCTTCGTTGCTAAGATACAGCCAAAATAACAAACCGTTGCTAACGCAACATTCACAAATCTATTCAAAGTTCAAAATGGCTTTCAAAATTCGCTGCAACCCAATTTCTCATTCTAATTTCATGAAATTCGGCCAAAACACGTGTCGAAGTGCACTTTGTGATATTCTTTCAGAATTATTGAAAAACGTCAAAGTTGCAAAATTTTACTCAGAGCAAATGGATTCTGGGCAGAATTTGAGAGCCTTCCCCTTAATATAAATTTTTCATGTTTTGCATGTGTCTTTCTGACCATCATGAGCTTCGAAATCAGTTGAGATATTTTGGTCCTCGGTATCCGGGATCTTCCAATATCATTAAATATGAAATTTGAGGGTATTATGTATTAATTCGCTGTGTAATACAATGCCGTTGCCATGGACATTTAAAGCTCCTCTCATTGAATTCAGATGTAGTAGTTTCCATAAAAAACTCAAAGGCATACCGAAAGCGACCTTGGAGGACCCGCGGAGCTCAAAAACAATAAAACGTTTTAGAGTAAGGTTTTTAATTACACGAGATTAATTGAAGCGTATCAAACACCAAAACATTTTCGGATTTTTAGATAATGTTGATTCGAGGGAAAATTTGGTTAGGAAAATCTACACAAATTTCTGTCGATTACTAGACGAAAAACCACCACATTGAAAGTGGGACCAAAACACCCATTTTTACGAGAAAACTTTTTAAATGACCAGTTTCAAAAGATTTCTGAATTGCGGATTGTGTCTTTGGTGAACGCAACTTCAGACTAAAATTATCAAAATAAACTAGAGTAAAAATACAGGATTCTATAGATGCACTCAAAAGGTGCAAAACAAGCATCGTGACTTTAGAAAAACATAAGGTTTTGAAGTTGAGGATAGTCGAATCAAATCGCTTCATTTATGAACCTCGAAACAAGCTCCATCCAAAAACCCTTAATTTCAAACCTGAACACCTCATGTTTTTCTAAAGGCACGATGCTTGTTTTGCACCTTTTGAGTGCATCTATAGAATCCTGTATTTTTACTCTAGTTTATGATATTTGAATGCAAACTAAATGGCAAAACATTTATATGCAGACAACACAAATTATTTATGAAATCCATTGTCCTTTATGCTATTATACGTTCAGGTCAGCAATGAAATTATAAAGAACACAACACTCAGAGTCTAACTATGGGATAATTCCACATTAACAGTCAACAAAAATCACACACGGCGTCAAAATCAATCCAAATTCAGATTTTGTTGTGCAAACATACAAGTGGATTTATGGATTTTGAGCTGCAAATAATGATGTTGATCCAATAAAATTTATTCAAATCATTGGAGTAAAATCCCACTTTTGTTGTTGTTGTGGTTGTCGATTATGATGAAACGTTTGAACTTGATTGAAATCTTAATCA